>JBBBDQ010000261.1:2070000-2140000 GCA_037127315.1 Ascarosepion bandense
AAAATTATATTTGTATTTCTATATCATTTTTGTAGTATAGATTAAACAAGATTTTGTTTATCTTTCTTTTACTTTGTTTGGTTTTTCTTCGTTTCTGCGTTCCTCTTTGGTTGAGTATCCGATATTTGTTCATGCTTATTTATATGTATCGTTGTATGCATGGAATATTTATATCTTACTTCAACTTGAAGATAGCATTTTCTTTAGGACGTGTGTATGTGTCTGAAAATATTTGAAGTGTGATATATATATATATATATATATATATATATATATATATATATATATATATATATATAAGTTTTTTATAAGGTTGGATGACCTTTTTCATTAGTTGAACGTTATATCTAAGAAATGTACTATATTTTGGTTTGGTTTATACATATTTTAAATCCTAGTGGGTAAAAGGTTTTTATAATTTTTTTCCGTAGGTTTACGTTGCGGTCATTTAGAACAAGTCCGTCGTCTCTATATAAACTTATATCATTTTTGTTAATGATTCATATTTTATTTTAGTCATAATATAAATGACTATAATTTTACAAAATCTTTGTCGACGTATTTTCCCATTGTTTTGTCAAAGTAGTTGTTATTGTTAGTTTTCTTTTTGTCTGTGCTGTTGCGTTTTTGACATATTTCAGTATTATTTGGTAATATTTACTTTCTGTTATATAATATAGTATATAGTATTTAGTTCTTCTGAGATGGTTATATATTGATTTGCTTAGTTTAGTGCATTATTTAATAACTCTTCGCTAATATATGTGTAGAAATTATTTATGTGAAACTGCAAGAATGAGCAATCTTTTTGTTGGCATTATTGTTAAACCATTTTAATGTTTCATTTGTTTTTCCTTTAGTTTATTTCTAGTTCCAGCAATATTTCTTGTACTATATTTTGCTTATTTTTCCGCTGTTAGTATATTTACTTACTAATAAATTTTTACTTTAATGGATTATTCAATTTGTGGTAGTTGTTTCTGTTGTTTTGCTTTGTTTTTCGGCTAAAGTTTTGCAAAAAAAATTATACTGATTTTCATATTATACCTGGTGGTTTTACTAAAGTTGTTAATTTCTTTTTCAACCGAAGATCATCACGGGGTAACGGCAAAACTGTAAATTATGCCAGGAAAACCAGGTAGTAATAAGTAGCTTTATAAATCAAATATGAATACTAAACGAAAGAAAAAGTTAATGGGATTATTTAGACAAAGGAATAAATACCTACTTTGCTAGAAAAATAGCGACAAAAAACAAAACATAAAACAAAATAAAATATACAAATAATAAAAATTCAACATTTTAAAAAATAAATATAAATATCAAAGCAAATATACACATACTCAATTACATTAATAGAAAAAGAATAAAGAAAAACAAAACATACAAAAAATAAGAATATGAAAAATGAAAATATATACAAACAATAACGACAAAAAACAAAAATAACATAAGAACCACCGACAAAATAAAAAAAACACATTTATAGCCAACAAACACAAATAAACACTGAAACAGAAATCCATAATTTAGAGATTTAAAACATCCTGGGATAAAACTTATAAACACATTAAAAAATCTAAAAATAATAAAAGAATTCAACACAATAAAAGGGCCCACTCTTGTATAAAAGAAAACAGACACCAATTCAGAAAAAAAATAAAGAATAAAACAATAAAAATAGAATTAAGATAGTAACCGCACAATCGAACTGAAAAAGATAAAACAAACAAAAAAATCAAACAATTACAAAAAGATCAGTACCATAAAATTGCACTATGTCGTAAAAACAAGAAATGACCTGGACATAAAGGCAAAATAGCGAGTGAGGATATAATAACGTAGTCTTCTCGAAACATCGCAGACAGCATATTAACATAACAACATTTTCGTACTTAAAAATACTTAATAGCCACCCAGATGTCGAGCTTTTTACTAGAAAGTATTGTATTTTTATTGAAGATTTTGCTTAGAGGGTAATTTTTAATGAAATGCTTATCTATTAGTTTAAGATATTTATGTCCCAGCTTGAAGCTAACTGATTGATTAAGAAGCGCATTATATCATATGATTTTCCTGTTTCTATTTTTGCTTTTTGAACTCCTGAATTTTTCCACAAAGCTAATTTTTGATGATTGATATCCGCTGTCGTAAATTACCTTGTGTTTATTAAATATTTCTTTACTGGATGAGTGTGTGTTAATGCGGCATAATACCGATGATGGGATATGCTTGATAATGGATGGTGGGTGATTAGAGTTGGGTTTTATATATTGGGTTAGTTTTTCATGTAATGTTGGAAGGTGTTCGATACGAATTCTAATGTTATGTCTAGGAAGTCTACTTGCTTGATATTGGGGTTAATCGTAACGTTAAGACCAAAGGATTGAAAGACTTTATGAATTAATTTTCTAGTTTTATCAACCTTACCTCCAGTAGATTTATTTATTATCATGAGTCCGTCATCTCTATATAGTCCTATATTGTTCGTGTCGTGTTCTCTATGCGCAATGAGGTTGCACAATAGGAATAATCCTACCAGATCTGAAGATTATGCAGAATCCAGGACTCCTGTAGATAGATCTAAATTATCCTTTGAATTTTTGTCCAATGTTCGTTGTCGTGGATGAGAACTGATTTTCTACAGTTCAGAATTATTTTGATTTCTTCCTTTGTGATATCCGAGTAGAATTCCGCGAATTCCAGGGCGAGATTGAAGAGATTCTCAGCAATCGATGGGTAAAAATCCACGATGTCACTCTGGAAGAAGGTGGCAATAATTTTCCCCCAAGGTTTTCAAAACATTTGATTACGTCTATTGTACATTTCCATTATATTAGTTGAATTTTTTCCTTATTTTTTTCCTTATTTACTGGTTGAATCTTTCTAATATTGCTTTACTAATATTGCTTTACTATACTGCTTTACTGCCACACAACTGACCAAATATAAGAAAAGAGGGTTTCCATTCCTATCCTCACCGCCTGTTGAGGCATTGAAGTTTCAATGTCGAAACAAATGTACTATTTGTAGTGGATATATAAAAAGAAATTATGTACATGTTCTAAAATGTAATATCTATATTACTGCAGGATGGTCCTGGCTGATATTTGTTTTTGTCTTTTTCTTCTGGTTAAACAGACACACACACACACACATTTATATTAGTCATCCACATACACGACCGGTTCGCTATATTACAGCTCATCAGTGTGGCTAGACATATCCACTTGCTTCTAGCCGGGATAGAAACTCAACCGATTTGGTGTCAGTCGGAGTCTCTACTTCCTAAGCCATCGGCGCATGGTATCAGGGAAGGGAAATTTTAACCTCTTGTATTTATAAGCAGTGTATATAGACGCCAGTATATATATATATATATATATATATATATATATATATATATATATATATATATATATATATATATAATTTAGACCCTGTCGTCAAAAATTGTTGTAATTATTAGATAATGTCAGAATAGACAATGATAATAGATAATTATAATATAGTCAGAATAGATAATGATAATAAACAAATAGGTTCAATCACGTTATTCAGATTGTAGGGCCACGGTGATTCTTGGAGATTTGATCTTGTGTCAAACATGTCCGAAATCCCCACATTTTAAATTTCAGAAGATTGAAATGAAATGTGAAATGATGTAATATTTTGTATATATATTAAAGCAAAGATGTATTTACAGAATTACAAATGTGTAAGTAGGAAAATATATGTGAAATTCTTTAACTGAACCCGATAATATATTTGTGAAAAGATAATGTTCATTGATAAAATGCATGCTGTTTATTAAAATGTTTGTTAAAAGTTAAAATTTTTCGTTTTAATAATGTAGGTAATTAAAATGTCCCCCAAAGTTTATGGTTGTGTAGCAGCGGAACGTAAAGACATTGTTTCTTCCTCATTTTAGTAGGTCGCGTCAGGTTGAGGGAAAGAGGAGGCAAAACAAATAAAAGAGTGCTAAACATAGGTTTGGTTCTTGTGCTGTCCTCTTTAGCGGCGTTGTGTGAAAATGAAGAAAAGTATTCTCTTGGACAAACCCGTAGAGTGAAAAAGATGAAAAGAAAATAGGTAGTGAGGGTGAATGAAACTAGGACTTGCCTTGCGTCCGAGTCGGCTTCTTAAATTTTCCTTCGTTACATTGCCAGGATGTTGTAAGCCGCTCCCATATGCGACTGTGTGTGACCGGTCTGGGGAGTTTTTAAATATAGAATTCAGGTCACGTGGGAAGAATGATTTTTTCTTTAGCTGTGAAAAAATGCCGACGTATTTGAATTTCTAGATTTGTTAACCAACCAGGACTCAGAATATGGTTTTTCAATCAGACTTGTGAATTTTCTCAGTTGGGTTTTTTCAAAGTTGTTTGAATCTGATTTTGCGAGTGTGCAATTTATTTTGTGAGTCTTAGTTGTTTGATGGGTTGTATATGATTTGTATCCTATAAGACCAATTAATGATGCAGATATCGAGAATTCATATTCTGAAAGATATTCAATGAACGGTTCTAATCACAGTTATTTGACGGTGTATAGCATATGAGTTTCATTTATTCCTCTTGGCACTATGTAATTTGCATTTTGTTCAGTATATATTAATTTAAAATTTTTCTCTTATTCTAACAGTGGCTCTGAAGATAATAAGTTTTTGAAATAAAAAATATGTTATATTAGCCAGTGAGAAAGAAAAGAGAGCAACAAAATTACCACACGACAAATTTTAATCGAATTTATCACTTATTAAACAAACAATGTGAGTGCATCGCAAGAAAAATTGAACAATTACAACGGTAGTTTAAGCAACGTGATTTTAATAGAATTAATTATTTTGCTCGGAATGAGAATTTGTTTAAATGACAATAGAAATTTTAATTTTATAGATTACTAAAATGTTACTGCAAAGTAACTTGTCACATGTGTATCACATTATGTTGATTTACATCTCTTTGCCCTAAACATTTTGACACGAAAGATACAGAAGAAATATACAATGACGGTATATATATAAAGATATTTTGAAGCCAAACTGGTTGTCACGAAAACATTTCCCACAAATAAACTACGGAAAAAACAGCAATTTGGGCACTAAACGCAATAACTATTTAACCTATATTTGTTTCTCTTTCTCCCTCTCTCTCTCTCTCTCTCTCTATATATATATATATATATATATATATATATAGATATAGATATATAACATTTATGAAATAAAAATTCCAATTTCATATCCTTTCACTAGTAATATGTAAATTTATTTTAAAATTAATAATTAAGTTTAAACGGCTAAATTTAAATGGAATAATTAGGTTTTCTTTTAAATTAAAAATTTAAAGCTCTAAACATCTCTCTCTCTCTCTCTCTCTCTCTCTCTCTCTCTCTCTCTCTCTTTTCACTATCGCTTTCTCACCTAAACCACTTTTTTTACATTTCAAATCCACGGGTCTGCAACCTAGGCGAATGTATCTTCGAACTTTTATTGACATTGGCCGCTACGCGTGTCATCTGTTTTTTGTCATATGCTGCGTGTCATCTGCTTTGCGTGTCATCGGGTTTGTGTCATATGTTTCGTGTATATATGATTGTGTATGAATATGTTTATATATTCGCCAAACTGATGTATTTTTCTTAATTTTTAATTTTTTTTTTAAGGGAATGACCGTTATTTTTATTCGTTTTCTTTAGGTTTTTGTGAATCACATTCATGTAGAATCCTTTGTTAAATAAAGACGGAAGCTGACGATGGTTCACCTGAAATAGGCCTAAACTTCCGATTCACCATGGAATAACGTGTCTGTCTTAATCTTTCTTATATTTGCTCTATATGTATTTATATGCATATATGTTTAGAGCTCACTTAGAGATTTATCCTACCAATGTATGCAAATGATACTCTTTTGGATTCTTCTATACCCACACTGCATGCTGATATATATATATATATATATATATATATATATATATATATATATATATATATATATATTGGTAGTAGTAAAAACTATGTGGTTGACAGTCAAATGTTTGTAGTGATTTACTTAATTAAGTGTGGTCTATACTTAGCAGAGCATTATATATGATAATATCATATATAGTAATTCTGCTTGTTCCTTCCTTAATTAGTTACTTAGTTCCTCCGTCCGTTACGCCATTGAAGAAAGATAACAAACTTACTCTCTACATGAACTTTTCCTTCCCCTCTATCTTTTTATATCCTATAAAAGGTACACTCCTCAGTCTTTCTCTCACCTTTGCCAAACGGAAGAGTAGTAAAAAGTGAGAGAGTAGGAGAAGAGAGACTATAGCATTGCCGTAGCAGTAGCAGATTAACGTGGTTGTTGTAGCAGTAATTGTGTGTGTATATATGTGTGCATACGCCGCTTAATATAATATACGATTACTGTAAAATAGCTTCTATGGACATTAGTTTTATAAATATTTTAATAAAATTATATTCTGTGTTATCGTTATTTTATTACCCAATAACTTTATGTTTGAAGACGTTACTATCATTTGTAGTAGACAGAGTAAATTTTTTCCAGGAAATTATAACTATCCTTCAGTGGAAATTCAGGGGGTTCTGCTAGTTTTTATTATCAGTTTATAATACAAACATAATATACTGCAACACTGGTGTCGTTTTATTTCGGTACTATCTTATTAGCAACTCGTAAGGTAGTGTAATACTTTTTATTGTTCATTGACTGCCGAGGTGTTAATATGATAATACCGAAGCACAACTGCTCTTGTGGTGCAGTATTCTATATTCTCTTATAAAATTTTAATAAAAATATTACCATATATATATATACATACGGTTATTGAAGATAAGTTTGTCACTTAATTGAGCAGAATTATATATATATATATATATATATATATATATATATATATATATATATATATATATACGGTTAATGAAGATATCTTTGTCACTTAACTGAGCAGAATTTTACTTCGAATTTTCAGAAAGGCAACAATATAATATCATTACTTCTCAGAGTTTAATATTCAATCTACTTGAAACACTTTTTATCTATTTAATGTATTTTTATATTCCACTTACATTGCCTTCAACTATTTTTATAACCTCTACGTAAACGATACAAATTTAAATAGATGTAAAAATTTTAATTACTTTCTCATGTATACATTTTTGCATGAAATAATTTCATCATCATCATCATCATCCTGCGGCCTCGCACGAGAGAACTCTCTACAAACTTACAGTATTCCCTATTTGTCATATCTAATGTAATATTTTCCTTGGCGATAGATGTATCTCTATGTATCCTGTCTGGAAAGGTTAACTTACGAGATCGATTGTGAGACGATGGGTGCCTCCATAATACAAACGATGAAACATGTTCATTTGTGGCACGTGCACAATGCCCAGCAAACTGGACACGTCTCTTTGAAACAAAGTTGATACTCTTGGTAGGTCTCCATATATCAATTTTAGAGTTGGGTGGTTTCACCATAAAAGATCGAGTACTCTTCTGAGAAGACGAGTATAACATCCTTCTAAACGTCGCTGTTTTTTGCTGAAAATACTTTAGTCATGCTCGTTACCGAGCTATTATAGTTTTTCGTATAATTGAAAGGGACTTGTTAAACTTTTTTTACTTGATGTCGTTTACTTGATGGAGTGCGGACATATATTTTGATTAAGTCATCCTATTCTCTTGGACAAACCCGTTTCATTTCATTTGCTGCTACTGTTGATAGTCCTCAGGCGATGCGTTTCTGTTGCCTGGCGCATTTCTGTCTTTGGGATTCGTATTTTGTATCGGAAGTTACATTAGTTGTTTTGGCACTGTTTAGAATTTATACATCCTATATATTGTATTTTCTGACCTGTGCAGGGGACGCGACATCCCTGCTTTTCTACCGAATTCCAGATAATTATTTTGGTTTTGAAATGTTTCTCTTGAGTCCTAATCCTTGTAATTCGTGGTAAAGAATGTTGACATTTTGCTAATAAGAATCTTTTCCCAACAGATACGACTTATAATATTGGCAAAAACTTTATTATCTGATGCACGTTGGTCACTGAATATTAAGCAAGCACACAATTATCTAATATTAGATTATTTCTGTAACCGGTATAGAATATTTACGTCATCAGTGTGAGTCTCTTTACATATGTTCCTGTATATTCGCAGTGCATTGTTTACGGAGAGATTCACTAGAGTGGGACATTCATAGCCTATTCCAGATTATGTCGGAATATATCGTTCTTGATTTCTCAGCCGACATGTACGGCTCAGTGGATAAATAAAGTTCTTAAAACAGTTCAAGTTTTTCATGAGCTATGTAGCTTAGAATGTGTTAATTAATGAAAAACAAATGGAAGTCTCTATTGCTGTAACCGTATGGGGGTATGCCGTCTACTAATCAAGTATACAATTTTTTCTTCGAGAGTTAAACACATTTTTGGCGTGGTTTGATGACATGTGCCATCATTAAAACTCTTAACAAACTCATTCGAGTGGTGTTTATTTCCGAAGACTGGTGAGAGTCTATTTAATGTAATAATCATTAGTAAATTCAATATAAGGAATCCAGTGGAGATAATTTTATGGGTACAAGGATTTTGACTGTTGTATATTCTTTACATCGTGCATTAATAAGATATGATCTCTACGATTTTTGGATGCGCTTATGATTCCAGAAATATTGAATGAAATCGAGGAAGTTGATTTTAAATTTGCGGATAGGGTTCAGAATTTTTCCAAAGTCCAGGCGGATTAGCAAGTGATGATTTCTTATTCTTCATGTCTTTAGGCCTTTCTTTATTCTCTCATCAGTACTTTTGTTAGGTTTATCTTTAAATACAGGCATTGCATTGTAATGACTAGATATATATTAGTGTTTGTCATCATTTTGCCGGCATCTTCAGTTTAGTGATGTTAAGTTTTATACATTACTTGAAATACATTTTTTCAAAGAGGTGATACTTGAAGCAAAATGTGGTTCTACAGCAGGACGCTGCGAATGTAATGGAACGAGCATGTGAGCAATGATGAAGTTTTGGAAATAATGGAAACGAAAAGGAAATTAATACCGAGCATCAGGAATAGAGACATGCAATAAAGAAGGAAGGCTTGGAGAACATGATACAAACAGGCTAGACAGAGGGAAAATAGACAGGGGAACGCAGCGGATAACATATTTGAAAAATTATGTGCATTTTGGAACGATGGTTTCATGGTGTAACAGAAGAAGGTTGCTAAGAGCCACGAGGGATAAGGAGACGTGGAAAGCCATGATCATCTGCGTCTTGAAAAGACAGGGCGCATAGAAGAAGAAGAAGAAGAAGAAGAAGAATATATTTTCTGTTTGGGTTTCGATTAAAATCTGTCATTGTTTATTGCGTTTCTCAAAATTTCAGAGCAATGGCATATCTTGTTTTACTTCAATAATTCGATTTGCAATTTTTAAAAATATTAGTTCCTTAGGATGTTAAAAATTCTTGCCTTAGGAAGTTCATAAAGATTTAAAAATTTACCTCACTTTCTCTCTTTCTCTCTCTGTCTCTCTCTCTTACTCGGTATCTATCTATCTATCTATCTATCTATCTATCTCACCATATGTTCGTGCATGAGTGTGCGCATGCGCGTGCTCACCTTTGTATGCGTGTGAGTGCGTGCAGGTTTGTTTGTAATCCGACAGTGACAAAAATTAAACTACTTCATCCATCAGCAAATAAATGCTTAGTATAATTATAACTACAAAATAATTATTTAAATGATTCGCTGATGTGTGAAAATATATTTATTTGGTTTCCTCTAGAACAAGTACGTTTTCGCTTTTATGATTCTTTTCTTTACAATAAAAATGTGACAGTTTTTCTCATTGTCAACTCTAAATACTTTTTACATTCACAGAATTTATTAAAAAATAATGAATTATTAAATAATTAAATATATTAAAAATTAAATAATAGAATATCAAAATTATAAATATATTTAAAAATTATCAAATATAACATTATTACTCTAGCATTTGAAAGAAAAATTAAATGGTATTGTTTGATTTATAACTCTCCAAAACATACCATACGGATAAATGACTAGTAGGTGGTACATACACAAAATTTAAATATTTCTGTAATTCATGTAAACCTACAGGCCAATGAGTAATAAAAATTGTTGAATGAATATCTTTTTATCACCGCGTATGGACTTCAACATGTTCATTAATTGAAAGAAGTCTTAAATACGATATATTCCAAGAATTGAAAAGAATTTTCTTTCCTATTTCCTCTTCATCTTTTCTGTGATCTAGGCACTTTATCAGATTTCAAAGGAATAAAAGATGAGAGAAAATGTGATTGTGCATGGTGTTGGCCTATCAAATGGTATGATAGGAATTTATCCGCTTCATACTACGGTTTCCTTACAAGATTCTATGAAAATGCGTTGTGATTGAATATCAGCCGCAGAAATGGTGTGCTTCAGGCAAAATAGACTTTCACTGTTTTTGGGATAATTTTACAATAGTATCCTTTCAGGAAAAAATAAATGAAATCATTGAATCTATATTCAATATGACTTATTCGCAATTCTAGTCACAATACTGACATTCATTGCAGATGTATCAAGACCGATACATTATGAAGAATATATCGTCATTTTTAACGTTAAAACGGAAATCCATTCGTTTCAAAACCATAATCTCTTGCAGTGTGTGTTTTGATATTTATGCAGTTTTAAGAATATACAATATTATGAGTGATAAAACTTAAATATGTGTATAAATGCATACACCAACTTATATGTTATATTTAGATGTGTGTGTTCTAAATCTTCATTATATACTTATCTTTATAAACCTTATATTGTCTGAGATTCATAATATCAATGTTTATTTAAATGTTACTGCTATTAAATTTTTAGGTTGACAATTTTTTATGCTAACAATATCAGTGATACATAAAATATATCATATTAGAAATATGTATGTTTTCATTTTTTTTCATTTCAAACCATGCAAATCAGGAACACTACAAGAGACATGCAAATCAGGAACACTGCAGAGGGTTATAGGGAGTGAAAGTAAGAGAAAAGACTAAGTGTAAGAAGCATTAAAAAAATAACAGGATTCAGGAAGCTAGACAATGGCAACTGAATTTGAATTTAGAAATAAGAATATTTTCTTTATCAATGAAGCAAGAAAACAGAAAGGAATTCCCAATATGAGAAGCGCGAGAAAATAAACTGGGTGGCGGGTTATTTAGCTGTTTAAAAAATAAACCAGTGGAACCGAGGTACCAATCTAACATCCCGCTTACATTCACGTAGTCAGACGCCTGTGCGAATAAAAAAAATCGCCAGAGAAGTTGCCATGAAAAATATTAATAAACAAAACAAAGGAAACAACTTCTCATCAGCGAGAACGTGACTGATGTCGTGATGCCAAGTTAGGATGGACGAAATTACAGATCATTTGTTGGTTTTCTATCAAGAACCTAGAGATGAAGAGAAAGAGCACCAGGCTATATATGGTTTCGATATTCAATACACGGAAGAATAGTATATTTGTAAATGTTCAAGATGGACTCAGTGAAACAGTAACCCAAATTTCTATGCAGTAGATGCAAAATTTGATTCCATGCTATCGCTCTCCGTCAAGTCTGTTGAAAACGGGAGGCCAAGAAATTGATGCTATCTAGGTGTCTAATCTCAGCCATCCTGATGAACACGAATATTATTACAATTTTTCATGTTAATACGAACTATTTGTAATTATATATTTTGTCAGACTTTGGGATTTTATTAAAATTAAACGATTTTATCATTATCTTCTACATTTTGTCTTTATTTTGTTCTATTTTTTATCTTCCCAAGTTATTTTTATTCTACTACAGATCATATTTAAGAATAAACCAAACTTTATCTTGAATAACTACCTCGATATTTGATCCAGTTGTCCTCACTTTAGCAAAATGAGCAATACATTTTTCTCTTTACGAATCATTATTGTATTTGTTATAGTGGTTGTTTTTAGTTTTTAACTATCTTTTAAATATCATTTGATATTTCCGTAAGTTTTCATGCGCATGATGGTATCTGAAATTTTTTTCGAGTTCATGATCAATATAATTTGATTTTTGTTTGTGTTTCGTTATTTCTTCACAGATCTCATTTTTGACATCTTTAAAGACATTTCTATTGCTTTGTATTTAATTTTCCTACGGTCACCTCAGATTTTCGCATTTTTCAAAATTCTGTTCTCGTCACTATTTACCAATATCTTGTTGCTTGTTGGGATTATATCATTTGCATGAATAATTCCATATAAAATAATCAGGTTATACTGAAGATCATAAGTGCATTAACAATTAGGATCGTGTATATATCATGTGTAATGCAAACCAAATATTAATTGAAATTTATGTGATAATATAGCCAGTCAAATAATACAGCCTTTCTAGGACATTGTCTGTTACATTTCGGTTACAGAAATTTTTACTTCCGACAAGAATTCAATCCACACCATGGCTGACAAAATAGACGACTGAAATCTTCGTCTATCAAAACATACTATTGCGCAGATGAGCTGATTCGAAACGTGTTGTGTAATATATATATATATATATATATATATATATATATATATATATATATATATATATGTATGTATGTATGTATGTATGTATGTGTGTGTGTGTGTGTGTGTGTGTGTGTGCCTGTGCGTTTGTGTGTCTGTGTGTGCGCGTGTGTATGGGAATCTGTTTATGTGTATGTGCATTAGTGCGCGCGTGTGTGTGTGTGTTGTTATCGTTCTACATTTCACATTGCATTTTGTGATCTTTCACATGCTTTTTCTCATTTAACCGCACTTTCGTTTAATTTCGGACATTGTGCATTCATTTTTATTATATAAAATCAACGTAGGTATTTTTATTCTTGTTCTTTTTGACAGTTCTGTTTAATCGTTCACATAGCACGAACAGCCATTCATAGTGTTGTCACGAAACTTCAGTGATAAAATATTTTAGATTAAATTCATATCAAAGATTCTCCACATATCTCCAGTATTCTAAAAGTTTTTCATTGAGAAATTCATCTTATCTTACAATTTTCATTAAACTTTAATAGAACCTATAACTCACCATGTTTGATTATCATAAGTGACACTAACATGGATCTCAATTTGCCACTAATATAATATAATATAATATAACATTGCATAAAAATGTCAGCAGATTTCCATTTAATTTTCAATATGTAATTAAATAATTGCGTAACATAAATACAAATATATTGGATTCTCGAATGGTCTTATAACGTTAACATTACGTTCGTGCAAAAAATGTTCTCTGTAGCTTTCATGTTCCAGTGAGTAAATTCGCGAACATAAATTGTTTATTTCTTAATTTGCAAACTATACTTTATTGTTGGGAGAGGTGGACACCATCTGTGAAACAAACGCACAGGGACGCAATTCGCTTCGGCAGTAATTTGGTAGCGGCATGCTGTACTGCTTATCATTCTAGCCGGGAGCTCCAAAACTAACATTTCAGGGTGTTTGAGTGTCAATCTGAGGGCATTGCAGAGAAATCGGAAAAAGATGGTTGAGTGTAAGGAAGATTACCAAGGTACGACAGCCCGTAAAACACATACTAATTGATCTGATGAGAACAAACTCTCGAATTTGTTGACAAGGGGCTCAGTTTATACACGGAGTTATGCAACAAGTGACATTAAGAGGAAATGATTAGCTGGATCACGAGTTGGCTGTAGAACGATCCCATAGCTGGTATCTTACCTCAAAAGCAGGAAAACCAATTCATGGCTGTTAGTCAAATTTTCCAAATTGTAAATCTATCTTTGCATGCAGAAAAATATAACACTATTTTCACCAAGACGAAGCGAAAGGAAATATTATTAGTTGAATTATGAAGTGTGCAGAATAATTGTCCAATGTGAGCAGAGAGAAAAATAAGCCGATGGAAAATAAAAGCTTTTCTTCGGTTGCAATATGAGAGCATCTAATGAACTGTGAAAAATTTTGCAAAATATATTATTGGAAACTGGCTGAATGAATTGAAAAACACTTTTCAGGTGTGAGCAGCGGGTCAGACGGACTCATCGCAACGGCGGCTATTATGTGACAAAACGGAAAAAAGTGACTAAGAAAAATATCATAGAAAGTCCTGAAGCTTACAGCTGGTAAAAATAAAAAAATAAGCAGTAGACAAAATATTGTTTCGAGATTTTAAAAATATTTTACATGAAGCCAAAAAGTTTAAATCCCGAAATTCTCGAATTCACTGTTCACAGATTTTAAAACCGGAAAAATAAATGACGTTATCAGTTGAATCAAAAAGAAAACGGGAACAAATTATGTCACCAGAGATATAGCTATTTCATTGCTTGAACCAAGAGAAGGAGGTAACTCCGCCTCAAAATGCGAACCGGGATCTGATCTCTAACATATTCTCGAAACTTGACCCTCACAAATCGAGCGCAGGGGAAAGAATACTAATGATAGTCTTGAAGAAATGTGCGCTTGAACTCTCTTCTGTCCTCTCTAAAACTTCTGCTTATCTCCTTCCTACTTTCCTGCCTGTTGGAAGTCTTCCTTTGTAGTTCCTATATTTAAGAATACTGGAGAACCCTCGGAACCAGCAAATTACCGCCCTATCACCCTTCTTCCGATTTTTGGCAAAGTGTTCGAAGCCATTATCAACGCCGAAGTGGTTCAGCATCTCACAGTCTACAGGCTCCTTTCGGACAAACAGTATGGTTTCCTCTTCACCAGGTCTAATGCTGATATGCTTACGACCATCACCGAGTATATGTACGAGGCTCTCGACAAGAATGTTGCCTTGGATATCTGGCATGCTGATCTCCTACGCAAACTTCGGAGCTATGGTATAACTGGACATTTGTTTGACCTAATCCAGTCATTCCTCTCTAACTGCACATTGAAAGTGGTATTAAATGGACATGCATCCCAAAACTACCATACCAACGCGGGTGTCCCCAAAGGCCCTATCCTAGGTCCTACGCTTTTTCTGATCAACATTAATGATCTCCCAGATGCTATAAGTTCCCAAGTAGGCATGTACGCTCATGACACCACAGTTTACTCTCACCTGGATCAAAAATTTTGTGTGGGCGGCAAAGCGAACCTCGCTGCCGAGCTTGAGAAGGACCTCCAATCCGTATGGCTCGTAAATTTTAATGCTTCCAAAACGAAGCTGCTATTAAATAACGATCATAGACATTCGCACCTACCTCCCATTAGCATGGAACAGGCTTGTCTCCCAGAGGGTAAAACACTACGCCTCCTTGGCCTCACACTCTCAGCGGACCTCAATTGGAATGACTCTATCGAATCCATTGCTAAATCCTCTGCTATGAAAGTAGGTTCTCTGTGCAGGACCCGGAAGTTTTCCCGTCTGAATTTATCCTGCACATATATAAATCTACCATCCGTCCATGTATTGAATACTGCTGCTACATCTGATCGGGTTCCCTGCTATTCCCCTCGGGGTTCTTGACAAAATACAACGGAGAATATCTAATGTGATCGATACCGACTTGGCAGACCGGCTGCAGTCTCTCTCTCACCGGCATGACGTGGCTTCCCTGTGCCTCTTCTATAAATACTTTCACAGCTTCTGCTCTGATGAACTTAGATCATTGGTGCTCCTTAGTTATGAATTTGCACGAGATACTAGATTAGCAACTAGGTCCCACATTTTACATTGAAACAGATAAGATGTAATCACAATCTCTACTCCAACAACTTCTTTCTCTCACTTCCCGCCTGTGGAATTCCCTTCCATATACTTGCTTCCCCGTCAGCTACAATCTCCAGGAATTTAAATGTAAGGTCAATAGACACCTCCTAACACGCTAGCTTGCATCCATTCTCTCAAACACCCTTCCAATCTACCCATCCCTCATCCTCGGTATCCTTACCCGTCTCTCACCCATCTTCTGACATTTCCTACATCTAAACACTCTCTCTCATCAATTTCCGCTATGTAACCCCCTGCGCAATAGTGGCAGTAGAATGCCTTGCTTTTGTTGAACTGATTAAAATAAAACAAAAAAAAAACGCGTCTATTATGCCTTCCCCAAGAGAATTTGGGACAAGCATAAAAATAGGGCCTCGGAGGTCCAAAATCAGAGTTTTGGGTTTGAGTCGAGATGAAATGACAAGGAAAAGACGGTTCCCAATCGGAGAACCACAACCGTACAGACAGAGACGATCGATCCGATAGAGTTCCTGATTAATTTATACAGAGACCGAGATAATTGCCAAGACGTTAGATGCCGACCGTAGAGAAGTCTGCCGCCGACTGACCGAGAAGAGTTTAATTCAAACAACGGAGAGACTAATTCTTGCGCCGATCTAAGACAGATAAGTACAAATTTACCGCGACCTCCATCCACCAGACACACAAAGAACAATCTTCGGAAGTTTCAGAAAAGCTTTGGAGAAAAGGTGGAATAAGTCATTTTGAATCTCCGAGTGGAATGAAGAGACATTACCAAACAAAAGCTTGAATTAATTTTAAGAAGACAAACACTACTCTTACACGAAACTTTCGCTTCGTTGTAGAGATAAGATATTGATTATTGTTATATTCTATTTCTTTTTGTTTTTGTTTTTTGTTGGTATATAAAGACTTTTTCCACTACTTATTAAGGCGTCATTCAATTTAATTTCGTTGAGGTTTTCATTAATCCAGTTGCACGCGCGTCCGGTCTGATTACGTTGGTAAGGAAACGGCTATCAAGATTTTAGCGTGACTTTCTTGGAACAGTGAGGCCGAGGAAGAACACCGTTGTAATAGATGACTTGAAGGCCAACTACTGTGTCGAATCCATCACAACTAGCGGCCGGAGACCGACGTCACAAAATAATATCAACCCTTATACATTACCTTTTAATTCTCCTGACTGCAAACACATACATTATTGTGCATGCTGCGCAGTTGAACGAGATACCCACAAAACTAATATTGACAACAAAGATCAACTGAAGGCTAAGATTATGACAGCATTCATTAACATAAACAAAAAGACCGTATGGAAGAGAGACAGAAGAATCCGAAATCCGCTTAAGTGTATGTTTGCAGTCACTGAATATTTTAATACATCATTCATTTAGTCCCAAATCTAACGTATATATGGCACGTATGTTTTTTATAATATACGTACCTTTAAATGCACGTTAAAATATCGGATTATTAGTATACAAATTACACTTATTTCTTTGAAGCTACATCTGCAAATTTTCAAAACCTTGGAAAATATGAATTTCTTGTGTTGATAAACCTTTGCTTTTTGTTATAAAAAATACTCTTCAAGCAAAACAATAGCCTGATGAGTGTTATTCGGATTCTGCTCCGTCGGAAACAACGGTTAAAGGTGATGTGGTGATTTAAATGTGGTCATACAGTCACAAATTATGCAGAACGCTTAGGTCGCCGAAAATCGTCATTTGTCCCGGAAAACACTCGAAACATCCACAATATTATTTTGGCTGATCGTAAATTGAAGTGGCCTGAGATAGCGGAGGAGTTAAACATATAAGAAAGCAGTGCAGTCAACATTCTCGGTGAATATTTGTCAATGAGAAAGCTGTGTTAAAAGTGGTAAACGCTTTTCCACACAATCGATCAAAAACAACAAGATGACAATTCAGAGAGTTGTTTGCAGCTGTTTCATCACGAAAATAAAGAGTTTTTGCATAAAAATGTGAGAATGGATAAAATGTAGATCCAGCACATAAATCCACCCTCAAATCGACAGTCTGCTGAATGGAGAGCTGCAGGTGAACATTTTCTGAAGCGAACAAAAACGGAAGTAGTAGCAGGCAATATTTTGGCCTTCGTATTTTATTCATCGACTATTTTGAGAAAAGACGAAACAACAATAACAAATATTATATAGCATTATTGATACGTTTTGAATTAAGAAATTGCTAAACAACAGCCACAAATGAAGAATGTAGTGTTCTTTCATCAAGACAAACCCCCCTGTCACACGTCTATCGCAACGAGAGCAAAACTACATGAATTGCACTTCAAATAGCTTCCGCATCAACCTTATTCTGCAAATCTGCCCCCAGCGACGACTAGATGTTTGCAGACCTTAAAAGAATTTTCCAGGGAAATAAATTTGGCTCCAATGATGATCTGATGTCGGAAACTGAGGCCTATTTTGAGGCCAAAAACAAATCGTTCTTCAAAATGCAATCGAATTTTTAGAGAATCCTAGGAACCAATCTATCTGTCTACAAGTAGGTTATGATGATGATTCAAGTGGCATTTTACATAAAAGTTGATGATTTCTTTGTTGGTCCCAACATATATTTGGTGATGTATTATTGAACACATTTATTCTTTAGTATTTTAATATATGTTTGCATAATTTTGGTAAATATGACTGTCAATA
Source organism: Ascarosepion bandense (assembly GCA_037127315.1). Taxonomy (NCBI): domain Eukaryota; kingdom Metazoa; phylum Mollusca; class Cephalopoda; order Sepiida; family Sepiidae; genus Ascarosepion; species Ascarosepion bandense. The sequence goes on from JBBBDQ010000261.1 coordinate 2,088,443, forward strand.
TAAGAGGTCTGTGTTATTTTTATTTTTGCGTAATTTAGACGTTACCTGTCGCAAACTTTATGTATCTTAATTGTTTGTGAAATTCAATTCTTTGTTTATGAAGTTCTCCGCTTTGTCATGCGTATTTATTCTTCCTACCAGACTGCATTCTGTATGCAGTTATCTTCCTACATTTATTGCTTATAATTTAATTAGGCATTTTGATATGTTCAATGTTTTCATGGACAATTCAAATCGTCTACATGCAAATCATGTTTGTAAATTTTAATCGACAGTATTTTTGCAAACATTTAAAAATATCATAAAATTGTATTTCATTGTTTAAATTTATGTTTAGGTGTACATGCAGTATATTTTCATCTGGTAAATGTTAATATGATATCTGTTTGTCTTACGAAATACTTCATTATGCTTCATACATAGCCATCCCATTGTAAATAGAACAAAAAATCGACACTCCTAATGTCTTCTCATCTCATCTTTAGTTAAATATTCCGTTTGTGGATTTTATTAAATTCAGTGATTTACACAATTTACAACAACCCCTTTATTTTTCATTCAAATATATTGATTATTTTTTAATTCATTTTAGGAAATGTTTCATATTTAGGAGTATAACTAATTTTATGAATATTCTCCTTTATTTATCGTAAAGGTAACTGTTTCAGGTTCAATTCGACCTTCGTTATTTATTGTAAGATGCGTAATGTGATACATTTCTTTATAGTTTCAGTCGTGTTTATCAATCTATTTTGTCTATAATTGATAATCCTAACTAATAATACATGATAGAATAAAATGAAATCACAACTATGCTTACATCAAATATTAGAGTCAAATCTTGCCTGGATATACAATGATATATCTAATGTTTTTGATAAAATCTAAGAATATCTGTAATGTTATCTGTGCTGACATGGCATCTCTACTTCACTCATGTTTTAACCGCCATGTCAAGGCTTCCCTTTGTTTTTCTTTTCTGTCAATATTTAAAATTATTTTATATGTTATCTCTTCCGCATGAATAAATGCGTACTCCGAAGTGGGCATCAATGATTGTTTTCTGTTGAAATGAGTAGTGCCCGGATGTTTTATTATAACAGTGTTTTTTTAATTCTCGTCTGTAAATCTTTTTTGTTTCTTGCTTTATTGTCCTCTACGCTATTAACATCTTTAAATGAAAATTAAACCGTTATATTCTATTTTCTTGAGGCTTGTTTCATTGCCCTTCCTCATTCTGTTTCACACACTGTAAAATCTAGAGCCTTATTGGTATTATTTCTTTACCTGTGATTAGATGATATTTCATCTAGAATATTTGACTTATTATCTCAACTCCATATCTGTAACATGTAAACATATTTTCTTCATGAAATAATTTTAAACTATATTTTTGATAGAGATAATATATGTTTTTGTATAGATTACAATTTGATTGTTCTTCAAATAGTTAGAAATTCACAATTTCAGATTTATTTATGTTTTATTAATTTCACTTTCCTAAGAGAGATATATTTACTCTAATCTTATTTCTCAACTATCTTTCTCATCTTTCATTATAAATGTGTGTTTGTATATGTGGGCATATTGATACCGAGTGTAACAATTACTCTTCATTAATCGTGCTTGCTAGAAATATTTTCTGCATTCGATTCATACGTACTCGATTAAATAATAAATAATTATATGAAGTTATTTGATATTTGTAACTTTAAACTTTTCGATATATTAATAAATGTTTTCTGTTGACAATTGCAGTTCCTTAATTGATTTATCCCTTTACCTGCAGATATATTTGCTTATTAAAATACGTTCGTTCTATGTAGAAATGCTTCCCTTCAAAGATGTATTTACTTGTTAAACAATTCGATAAATTTTGCGGATGTTGCTTCTTTCATAAAGTAAATTTATGATACAATCCCCTTTTTGTGTGAGGATGATAAACTATTAACCTTCTCATTATTATTGTCATTATCCTTATTATTGTTATTGTTATTGTTGTTGGTAATAGTAGTTTTATTATTATTATTTTTATTATATCATTTTTCATCATATTTCGATTTCTGTTATGGTCGCGCTACCTACCAATTTCTCGAGAAAACGTAAGGCAGGTTAATGTATGTTGTTATGACACCATTTCATGTTATTTCTATCTCCCCTAACATCTGTAGCGTTATATAGACAGATTTCTCCTTAGTGTGTGAGCTGTAATTAAAAAGAATCTTTTTAGTATATCTCTTATGCTGGGGTTTCCAGGGATTATTTCAATGTATTGTTTGGTTCCATTTTTTATCATTCCAAGTGCACCTACTATCAAGTCATACAAATGGTAACAAAGATGTGGACAAATAATGTAAATAATATCACATGTCAGAAGTATAAACAAAGTTATTACTATGTAGGTTATATTGATACGAGTGTACACCAGGCTTAAAAATGGCAAACTTTTTTTTTTATAATTAAATAGAGGATAATATATATATATATATATATATATATATATATATATATATATATATATATAGCGCGTATAGTGATATGCGCTAAAAAGTCTGCCTACTTCCACCGAACGCCCATAGACCAGGGGTAGAGTTGCCGACTGACGCCATTTTCGGTCGGGGTTTCAATCCTGGGTAAAAAACCAATCGGAGTCTAACCGTACTGATGAGCTGTGAAACGGCGAAACAGATTTGTCTGCGGATGACAATATATATATATATATATATATATATATATATATATGTATATATATATATATATATAGTCATCTCCAGAGAGATTCGTTTTGCTGTATCACAGCTCATCAGTACCGTTAGACATCCGATTGCATTTAACAAGGGATTGAAAGCCGTCTGAATTGACGTGACACGGTGATTCAACCTCTGAGCTAACGTATTTCATCATCAGTTATACGCCGCATCAACATACATTCCACAAATAAATAATTATTCGATAAGTATAAAGCAATTTAGGATAAAGTTGTTAAAGACAACGGCTATCAATTCTCAAAGAATAACTTTGTAGAAAATTTTAGGCGCCCCCCCCAAAAATAGGAACAGGAAATTCATATATTATAACCCTCCTTTTAATTCGTTCATTTTAAACTGGTGCATGAATTTCTCAAGCTAATAGATAAATAATTCTCTAGAAATAACCAAAATTAAGCAAAGTTTTCAGTAGGAATAAAATAATACTCAGTTATAGCTGCTCCAACAATTTAGAAAAAATAATTAAATTACATAATAATAAAATGTTAAAAGCATACAACAATATAACTCTAACACTTATGCTAGTCTGCCACAAAATAATAATTTTGCAACTCTAGAAACCTGAACTAATGCCACATACCTAATAAATGCTTAACTATATCCCTGGCATATATGCATTCGATTTCATCCATGGAGAAACCTATGAATGCTAAAAAAAATTATCATAAACACAATGAACGTTTTTAAAAAGTTCTTATACAATAGCCTCTCCTCCTTCAATAAAAAGGGCAAACAAAATATGACATTCCATTCTAAGTATCTTTAGAAGTTAAAAACGAAAATAAAGCAATTAAAGTTAAAGGGAAAATTCTCAAACAGAGCGGAACATTTAAATCTATAAAGGAAACGTGTTTTTTTTGTCTTCAAGAAAAAATGGAAATCATTAAATATATGAATAGCAACATACTTTTAAACTAGAGGCATGAAACCACAGTAAACTGCAAACACATTAAAGAACTAATCTTACAATTATGCTAAAAACTACAAAAGCCGAAGTTAGGATCCCTTTATAACATTAACAACACTCTTACCTCAAATTTTACATTTATTTACATTTATTTCAAACCACGAAATGTAACCTAATTTAAATTTTGTAGAAAAAAGTGGATTCCTAATTTTTAAATTAAGATTAAATATATAAATTAGATTAGTTATAAAAACTAAGTTTAAATACAAAAATATTTGTAAAGATATGTTCACCAAATAACAATCTCTATTCTCATTTGATCGCCTTCACTCCTACTCCTCTCCACCCCATATAAATTTCCTTTTTTTTACTTTTACTAAACCCAAAGATCTAAACATAAAAGATGTAAAGGACGATACCTTATATTCGCATGATAAATCTGTCTACAAAATTTTCATAAAGTCCATTAATCAACTTCATCACTTACGTATTCCCTCTTTTCGTTCAAAATCTAATTGACAACATACAACCATTATTTCCCCTTCTCCCTACCCACCTACATCTCACACACAATTCGCCAAATGTATGAAAAATAATTTCAATTTCTTTTCCACACTATCTGATGAGACATTGTCATTTCATTGTCGAAACATGTACACTTTGTAGTAGTTAATATTTTGTACATGTTCTGAACTATAATTTATAATTAATATTCAAAACAGTATTCTATATCGAGCACTGTTTTAAATTAATGTTTTGAACATTGTCCAATCTTTCTTTGTTCTTTATTCACTTGAAATATATATATATATATATATATATATATATATATATATATATATATATATATATATATGTACAAATAAATACTCAATGGTCTTTCTTTTAATAGTAAGGCTAATGCGTGACAATCTAAATACGTCCGACAGTGTTATTTTTTTTCGTACAAAATATATCCTTTTCAAATATAGAAAATAGGTTCGGCTTTTTCTATAAGATATCGGCGTTATAAGATAAAATCTTATTTGCAAGGCCAAAGTTTGTATTCTTTTGCAAAATATGCATTTTGTATTCTAGAGATATACTCAGCGTTTACTTTTAGATGTGTGAGAGATTCCTTTTGTATGATTTTGTTATAAAGACATTTGAATCAATCTCACTCGAATCGCTTCCGCTGCCCGTTCAACTTCACCCCACGAATTTTAAATTGGATTCTAACAGACATAAACTGTCTAGGAATAAACGAATGAAAGTTTCTTCGTTGTTCATCGTATAAGAAACGAGTGTTATTTTAATGTAAATTTTCGCCGCGGGCGTTATCCTTCAATTTGGCGAATGTATTACTATCTTGAAACCAGCTCACTCTTGCTGGTATATCTACGAATAAATAAATAGTACATTTTTATAACATCAAGAGGTATAGTTTATGGGCAAGCGGGGGTTGGTATGGAATCTAAATTTCGACAGCCGCAGGTGTTTCTTTAATCTTGTATGTAAGCATACGACTCGAAATCAAAATGGCATTACATTTTCATTTTGCACTACATAACTAACGGTGAATCCTTTTCTGCATTGCTATGTCTACTACAAAAGTTTATAATGCGATCAGCTCATGAGAATTTTTTTTAATATTCAAATTATGAAAAAATGAATTACCAGCCTATGATTACTGCAAAAAATTATCACCTAATGACGTATGCAAAAAATATTAAATTAATGAAGCTCCCCAGAATATTAACTTTTGGTATCAATTGACTCGCAAGTAGTCGATATGCCGTTAAACAAACAAAACACTTACTAATGTTATATTTTACCGTTCGTTTGCCAGTTGTATGTTAGTAACAACTACCTAAATCGAAGCTTATGAAATTGTATTTGACAAATTCAGCTTTACTGCTTATAAATATTTATTTTTTGGATGAATATTACAAGTGAATAGAAAGATAGGATGTGCTTATTTATTAACATGCCAACAATTTAGTCATATATTTAAACAAAATCAAATGATAATCATTTTTTAATATAATGGCGAACGTTTTGGTTCATATTATAAATCGAATCCAACGAATCTCAACTAATAGAAATTATATTAATTTTCGGTTCTGTAAAATGTCCTTGCTTCAGAAATCTATAATAAAGTTTAATCAACAGCAGTATTTTAGAAAATTGTTTTATGTGGTGACCGGTTATACAGAAAGATGATGAGGATGCCATGGGCTGAGTACGTGAAAAAAGATTAGGTGGTGAGGATGATGCAAACGAGAAGAAAACGCATACTTAACATCAGTAAGAGACATATGTGGTTTCTGGGATATGTAATGAAGAAAGAGGTCCTGCAAAATTTAATACTAGAAAAATTGATAGAAAAAAATAGAGAGAGGGGAAAGCAACACGATACATACATGATAGACCTGAGCAAAAGAATGAAGGAGCGCGGTTTAGAAGAAGTATCAAGAGGAAACTATTGAGAGTGACGAAGATCAATGGCAAGTGCAAGCCCATTTTTTCCTACGTCCTGGAGTGACACGCTACATAAAGTAAAAGACCGTCAATTAAGTTGTACCAAAAGTGTTAAAATACAATCATGCACATATATAATTATTTATGACACACTATTGAACAGAATATTGAAACACACTATTAACAGAATATTGAAAATGTTTGATAGAAAAACAATAATTATTTTATTATTCACATTAAGCTTGACCCACATAAGGCGAGCAGAGATGACGGAATACCCATCATTGTCCTGAAGAAATGCAAACATGAACTATCTTGTGTGCTCTCCAAACTCTACAACGACTGCTTCTCAGTAGGTTGGAGAGTACTGAGAACCCTATAATTATCGCCCTATCGTCCTTCTATCTATTTTTGACAAAAAGCTCAAATGCAGAAGTGTTTCAATATCTCACATCCCACGGCATTTTTTACGACAAACAATATAACTTCTGCTTCCCCATGTCTACTGATGATATGTTAACGGCCACCACCGGCTTTATATCAAAGATCTCGATAATAACGGCGAAGCCCGAGCTCATACACTAGATATCGCTAATGCATTTGGCAGAGTTTGGCATGCTGCCCTTCTACGGAATCTACAGTGTTAAGGTATAACTAAACGATTGTTACACGTTTTCTTTCCAAATCACGTAATGAAGGTCGTATTGAATGGGTATGCTTCCAGATACTTTTATACGAACGCAGGTGTCACTGAAAGATATATTATAGATCCTACGCCTTTTCTGATCTTCATTCATTATCTCCCTGACATAGTCAATCCAAATAGGCATCTATGATGAAGGCAAAATCATTTAATCCCACCTCAATAAGAAATCCGAGGGGGCTGACAAAGCAAACTTCGCTGCTTAACTTTAAAAACAAACTCCGATATGTGGTGGACAGGGGTAAAAATATTGCTCGTAAATGTTAATTCTGTCAAAATGAAGCTGCTATTCTTTAACCATCATAGATTTCCGCTCTTAACCTCCACATCAAAAAGGACCAAGCTCTTCTTCTTGAAAGCAAAACTCAGTCACTCTTCAGACTAACCTTATCGGCCGACCTTACGTGGAAAGACTACATTGAATCCATAGCTATTTCTGTTCCTAGCTACTTTCTTTCTTTGTGTAGGGACACGAGGTTTTTAACACGTGGGTTTATCTTGCGCATATATAAATCTACCATCTGCCTGTTCATTGAATACTACTGGTACAACTGGTTGAGAACCCCTGCTATACATCTCAGGCTTCTTAAAAAATCTAACTGAGAATCTGCAATATAAAATGATCTCGACATGTTAGATCAACTCCAGTGATTTTCTCATCGACGTTATGTGGCTTTCTAACTTTTCTTTTGCTACGATAATCATGACCACCTGATTCACACTCTGTTAAATTTAATAGAGCTATTAAAATTTTACAGTGAAACCACTCTAATTTAACAACAACTTCTGCACTTTCATATTCCTTGCTCGCGTTTCTCGGCTGTGGAATTCCCTTCCGTATACTTTCTTCTTAAGCAACTACAATATCCAAGAATTTAAATGAATCGTCAATTGCCATCTTTCATTTCCTTGACTTGCATCCTTTCTCTGACAATTCTATTATCATGTTCTTCTACATTTTCTCCATAATCTCATGCACGTCTCTTCACACAATTTTCTTTTCCATTTCTTATCCATTCTCTGGCACCCTCATAAGTTGTCTCTCTTTCTTATCATTCACCTCTTATATAATCTCCAGCGAAACGGTGGCAGTTCTGCCTTACTTGCTGTAAAATTATTAGAAAAAAAGAAAATATTATTTTCTTTACTTTTCTTTTGTTTTTATATAATTACCATATTTCAGCAAATTTTACATCCGCATACGTTCTACCATGTTTTGATTTCAAGGAATCTATGGCAACGCGTTGCTCAGTAATAGAACGAAACAAAGCATCGTTGGAATTGCAAACTTTTCGTTGATATTTCGCATGCGATTATTAGTTATAAATGGGTCTCTCTATTTTAGAGTAAATATTACTATGGCAATTTCCTGATTGTCTTATATCTTCAATTCCTTTATGTTTTAATTTGAATGTAAAACACAAGAAAATACCGAGTGTAACAAAACACTTTTTATATCAACAACGACCTGGAAGGAAATTAAATAAGATATTTCATTTGAATTACTGTAAAAGTATTGTATTTAAATGAAATTAAATACCTAATGCGGACATCTCATTCTTTCTATATGTCGTGACTGTTCGGGAAGTAGGCAATACTGTCTCCATTAACTTCGTATATCTTATAACTAAATAAAGTTTGATTAAATGTTATTTCTTATAAAAATTGTAATGCCCTCTATTTGCAAAAAGTATCTCGATAGGATAAATTTCGTATATCCTGTTTGGTGGCTTCAATTTGTTATGTTAGTATCACATTTTCCAATACCTTTTTCCTCATTATGTGCTCTAGAAATGTCACATGTAATCCTGATGTCTATGTTTCATTTTTCTCTAAACCTTAGTCTTTGCTTGCATGTTCGATCCATCTTATTCTAAGGATGCTTTAATAAAATCACATTTCTGTCTCTATTTCATTCACTGTAATATTTCATTCACTGTAATATTTCTGTGTCTATTTCATTCACTGTAATATATGAGAACCCATCAGTAAAAAGGGCAGCTCAATATGCTAAATAAAGTTCGGGGATACCAAGCAGGTACAAAAATTTAAATAACCGGGATTTGATATAACAGAAGATGGAAAGTTCGACATAGAGATCCGAACGTGAATTGGCATGGTGAAGGAAGCATTGCAGAAGTTGAGTAAAGTATTAAGAAACAGGACAATTTCGCTATAAACAAAGATAGTACTGGATTGCTATGTGATGTTAGTTTTTTAATATGGTAGTGAATGCTGGACAATATCATCACAGATGAAGAAAAAAATTGAAGCTGCTGTAATGTGGTTCTAAAGAAGGATGCTGCGAATACAATGGATTGAGCACGTGAGCAATTATGAGGGTTTGGAAATGATGGAAACCAAAAGGAAATTAATACTCAACATAAGGAAGAGACAGCTGAATTTCCTGGGACATGCAATGAGGAATGAGGGCTTGGAGAACCTGTTATTACCCGGCCAGATAAAGGAAAATAGCGAATAACATATTCGAAGGATCTAATCAGGTGGATGATGGAATGAGGCTTGCATGGTGTAACAGGAAAAGGCGTACTAAGCGCCATCAGGGAGAGGGAGATGAGGAAGACCATTATCGCCTACGTCATGAGAGAACATGTCACATAGAAGAAGAATATATTATGGAATAATTCAGTCATTTTTTCCTTGTTTGTAACAAAAGTTTTATGTCTCTGAATACTTAGTTTAGGTTTGGGAAGCCTCATTCACTACACCAAGTACAAATAAATATTTAATGCCTACCAATGCTTTCCAATCAAAAACCTCACAGCTGCACCCAACACAGGCTGGATTCTTTTTGGTGAAATGCATTATAAATTTGTCGCTTTTGGATTTCAGTATCACGCTTTTCCTCTTTTGTTAAGACACTTCTAAACATCTAATTTTTTGCGCTTGTCACATTTTAGTATCTCAGTAAAGTGCCAAACCTCAAACACGCTTGGGCGTTCATGTCTCTTTAGAGATGTGACGGACTGGGCAGAGCATTATCCCGCAGTAGAATACAATTACATGCTGGGTAGATTGGTTGCCATCCAAGGCTATAGAAGCCAATTTGTCCTGTTATTTAACCCATAAATGGAGGGAAGAGACGGATTAAGACATTTCCCAAGATTATTTATGCGTAAATGTATGAAAGGAATTCAACTGAAATTCGAACTCGGCTCCCCAATTTCTCGTTACAAGTCAACATCCACTGCCCGACAACGCACATTTTGTTATTAGCCTTTTTGGCTGTTCATTTTCCTTATCACTTTGAAATACCTGGACTTGTCAGAACTTAGGATTTAAGTAACATTAAATCATCATAGTTTCTTAAGAGGTAAGAACCTGTAAATGCCAGGTGTTGTAAGCTTAGATAGGCGGGTAGTAGTATGATGAATGGGAGCATGAAATGAGAAATCCGCGAGTCGATTTTGAATTTCAGTTGAGCTTGCTATATGCAAATACACGTTAAAAAAGTAATAAACTATCGCTTCCTATCATAAAGTAAACAGCAGCTCCTGTCGGGTCTTATGACTTTGACAAGCAAACAGACATATACAGAAATTAACGGCCACCTACACTCGGAATTCTTCTGACAAGCTAATTATGGATCGAAAATAGATATAATCGACCAAGTTCATAAAAAATTCCACCTAATTAATGAATAGATAAAGAATTGAAAGAAATAATGGTACCATTTTTACCAAAAAATATATTCTCTTTAAATACTGTGCCTGAATAGTGCGTTTGTTTGATATTATTCATAGGGTCGTTTTATATGGATAGATACAATTTTATTTAATTCGGCATGTTTTTGTAATGTATTTTCAGTAACAAATTTGGAAATTTATTTTATATATGCCCACTTTTGAATTATAATTGTTTTGTTTGGTTTTAGTTCTATCTATATACATAACTATTTTGGATATGGTTGTGACTATTTGAATGTTTTCTAGTTCAAAAGTCTATTGCTGGTAATAATTGTTTCCTGAGAAAAAATGTCAAGTTTATTTTTATACATTCATAGTGTTTTGATCCCAGTTTGAGTAAAAACTCTTTGCCCAAACTTGGGATCCTAACAGGTAATAATAAGATAAGAGTAGACCTGAGAACAACTGCATTTAAGAGGTGGTGGTTCCATGCTTCTCACAACCTACAAATCAGAGGCCTTGCTGTCGAATGCAGTTTACTGTCATATGCAGGACTAATTGTAAAAGTAACTTACATTTTGTCATTTTAAAAAAGTATGTTTATTTCATATTTCGATATTTTGTATAGATACAGGAATTCATAAAAATTTTATCTATACAAGAAAAATATTTTCTCGGAGTTGCTTTTTATATATATAATTTTTTCGGACCTCTTTTTACAAACCAAAGGTAATGTTGTTTTATAATCATTTCACCACAAGCATAGTAGTTCGGTCACTGAGGCGCAGAGAGTTACATAAGAAGTGAGTGATGAGAAAATGAAACAAGTTGCAGGGGATGTTCGAGAAAGGATAAAAGAAGAATGAGAACATTGATAAGAAGAAATCTGTATGAGAGTTGAGTCAAAATAGAAAAGACATGATAAAAATGTTGTCTGAGAAAGAAATCGATTCAAAGAGATAAGAGATGGCAATTGACATTGCATATAATTCTTGGGAATTGTAGCTCTCAGGGATAAATTATACGGAAGGAAAATCCAAAGGCGGGAAGTGCTAGAATATAACCTAAAATATAGATGTTGCTACTATATTTTATCTGATTCCACATAAAGATTTGGGACCTTGTCGCTTGTCAAGAAGCTCGACAAAATTCATGCAGATGGGTCAACAAAAAAATAAGCTCAACGAATCAGATCAAACAAGCGTCCCGTTTTACCATAATCTTCTAGCTTGCGCATAAAGCCAGCTTGCTTGACCTTATCAAATGCTTTGGATATATCTGGGGCAACAAATCGCACTTCGCCGTTCTTATCGAGAGACTGGTATATAAACACTGTGATGGTCGTTAGTATGTTTGCAGTACACCTGATGAAGCGAAAACTATAATGTTTATGAAAGAAGAGACCGAGGGCTGTGAAATGTACCATCTCATTTTTGATAGCAGCCCCCAAAACACTGCAAAAATCGGTAGGAGGCTGATAAACAATAAATACATGTGTCTGAGGGTTCTTTAGTTTTCTTAAATAAAAGAAGCACGGATTAAGATTTCCAACACTAAAAAGCAAGAAGAACAAAGGTAGTAGTTGCAAAGATTGTAGAGGAAAGAACAGAGTATAGAGGGGACATTTCTTCAGGACGAAGATTTGTATTCCATCACCTACGTTGGCCTTTTATTGGTGAAAAATTTGAAATTGTCATACAGACCAGCTAGGGGGTAATGTGAAATCTTTTCTAGATTGAACTAAGGTGCGCATACACCAGACGAATCAGTTAAGTTGGTGGAGAATCTACGAAAAAAGCAGTCGGTCTTGTCGACTGAAGAAGTGAAGGCTCCGAATTTATTGATAAAGGAGGTGATTTAACATATTTTTACATAACCGCCAGTAGCGTTTGGAAACAAAATGCGCGATGCTTTATGTTGCTTCATTCTTGCAAGAAAAAATGGATTAGCATCATTTAGGATCTTCTTGACGTCATTAAGAGCAGAGGTAAAATGGCGCGTGTTATGGCCAGATCCGTGTGTCCGATAAAGCATGAGAAAGTGAATCCTGTATTCAATAATGGCTGAACTAGCAGGAGAGAACCAGATGGACAAATGAAGGGAGTTGAAGTCCTACCTTCATGGCTAGGATGAAAGCATTAATTCCTGTTTAACACAAGAGGAGACATCGGTTACACAGTATTCAGCGTTGCAAAATATATCACGGAACGACTCCAAATTTACTCTTTGATAGCCTTAAGGTAATCTACTGGTCAGAGGTTCCTGTTGGGAGGGGCAGTAGAATGAGATATTAAACAAAACCATAGCATAAGCAGTGCTGCGAAGAAGCCCAAGCAGCATGACATGGCAGGAGTGATGGATAGAAACAGATTACTAGCAGAGGGTCATTTTCAGTAGGTTTATTAAAGAAACGCGTAAGAAAATCCAATACAAGCGTAAAAGATTGACTGATTGAGAAATTCATGTTATGGAACGAGCACAATATATAATAAAATTTTCAAACAACCTGACGTGTTGGGCATTAAAGTCTCTAAACAAAAATAAATAAAATTAACGAACGAGAGGAAATGTTCTTGTCTGCATTTAACTAGATGATCTTAAGTTCGGAAAAGTCTCGAGATAAAGAGGAGCGGTAGAAAAAGAAAATAACTAACCGGTTTTAGTAGAGAAGACGGAGATATGTAGGAATGATCTGGATATATTAGGGAAATCACTATAGCTAGAGGGAGATGTTCAATGACACAAACGCATATTCAATGCATATGGTCATTGGAGTCCTTGCTAAAGAGCATAATGTGGCCTCTGGGTTGCCCACCGGAAGCATGTGAAGAGCGAGCCATTCATACGTGACAAGAAAAAGGAAATCATATACTAGAAATAAATATGCATCACGTGACTCGAAAAAGGTATTAATATTCTTACTGGTAATTTATCTGTTGTCGCCTTGTTCTTTTGCTATTTTTTCACTTACAGCATATATATATATATATATATATATATATATATATATATATATATATATATATATAAGCAAACTAAACCTAGTGAGCCAACAAACCTACCATGGTTTCACCTAAACGGATCTTCAGGTAACGCTCGCTGGCCAGCGTTCCCTGAAGATCCGTTTAGGTGAAACCTTGGTAGGTTTGTTGGTTCACTAGGTTTAATTTACTTATTCTGTTCTGCTCATGTATTGAGCGCTTTGTTTGTTATTGATCATTAGCCTCGATTTTTTTTTCTTTTGGTTACCTGCTGGCTTGATCTAAATCTCTTTGGCTGATGTTCATGTGATTAGCTGTTTTTTTACAACCATTTCTTCGTTCCACGTATATACGCGGAGGGTTTTTTCGAAACGAGTATAATGACAAGTTTATGTTTATATATATATATATATATATATATATATATATATATATGTTTGCATATATATATATATATATATATATATACATTTGCATATATGGATATATATATAAATATTTATATATATATATATATTTGTATATATATATATATACGTATATATTTGTATATGTATATATATATAGATATTTGTGTATATATATTTATTTGTATATATATATATATATATTTAAAATGTATTTTTCATTACTTATTCTTAACTGACTAAAATTATTGTTGAAATAATTATTTTTTTGAAAATATTGATAATTTTTTTTATATATGTTATCCCACCACTAATTAGATTATTGTAATATCTATAAATTTGCCATCCTTTCCCCATAAACCTAATAGTCATTAAACTCATGAGTCATTGAGGATTGCTACTCAACTGTTTTCTTTTCATCAAAATTAGCCCATTTTTCTATTGCGAAAACAAAAAATGCAATAAAACTATGCCATTTCTTAGTTAGATAAACTTTTAATTTTTTTCATAAATAATATAAATTAATGATATCATATTCTGTAAAAACAAAGAAATTCCATGAATAATACATTTTTACAAAATTTTTCTCAAGATATTTTATTATAAATATTTATAAAATTTCAATTTTTTTAATTTCCTCCTCCATCGTTAACGCTAGGATATAAAATTAATGCATGAAGACTACATTTAATAATCGAAAATCTAAAAGCTTAATACAAATAATGTATCGACTACATTTGTAAAACAATAAAAAAATTTTATTTGAGGGCATGCTGATTATCTGTATTTTATCTGAATGTGTGTACATATTTCTGTTGTTAACGATGGGGAAGTTGGAAAGAATATACATTTCCAACATATACCTTTAGAATTTTATTTTAGCTTTATATCACAATAAATGTCATTACGGGTCAACCGCATTTTATCATGTGAGTTTTGATATTCTAAACACATTTTATTGTCGGTTCATTGTTGTCCTTCCATGCGAAGAGATTCTTAAAATGTTTTTCTTTCCGAGATGGATTGTTGTTAAATTGATGCATTGTCCACCATAAACCGCTGATAATTACATAAATTCTCTGAATTCGTTTAGAAATTTATAAATGGAACTTCATTAGAATGTTGTGTTATATTCACTTACTATATACTATCTAGCAAAAAACTGATCTTAGTAACATTTCTGTTAATAAATTTCACATATGTAAGCAATTACAAAGAAAAAGAGTTGAAAATTATGTCTATTTCTTTTTCTCTGTAACAGCCGTTAAACAATTCCAGCTCATTTTTTCATTCTTCTGTACTTCTTTCTTTCTTACATTTTTTCATTGAAACAGAATTGCGTCTCTGATAGGAGTGTACCGTGTTTTCACTCGGACAAAACGAAATAGTCCATCATTAAATAGATATTAGAAAAAATTTGATGGTGGTGTAGATTTACGACATGCGATTTATAATTTAAATATTTTTCACTATTATCGACAAAATGATTTATCTTAAATTTTATTATATTGACCTCTTTTTAACGAGCTTAAATAGTGTGGCATTTCTTGAGGTTTTATAGTATTTGCAGATGGTTAATTGCATTTTATTACTTTTATCTTTATTGACATGATTGTTTCTTTAATTTATTTATAACGAGTTGACATCTTTATATCATTTAATTTAAAGTTCTTTTACTGAGATGGATGAATTTTTTTGAAAGTTGTTATTTTAAATGCCCACTTATAATTTAGTCAATGATTATGTGTTTTATTCGTGTATGTATAGAACTTTTTTGTATTTTTACGCTTGGTTTGTTTTATTTTTTCTGCTTGGTGATAGTTGCATTATATATTTGTTCTATTTTTACTTTCTTTTTTTGTCGTACTTTTTGTTGCGATTTAGTGATTACATATTTATATTTGATATTTATCAGGAGGAAAGAGCAAGAGTTGGAATCATCTTCTGTTAATATTTGGTTCGTTGTTGTTGTGAGGTTCGTTGGGGTTATTGATAATGAAGGGAATGTGTCTTCAAAAGTCTAACGGTCAAAACGAAATACACATTCCCTTCATTATCAATAACCCCAACCAACCCCCACAACAACAACGAACCAAATATTTATAGAGGATGATTCGAACTCTTGCTCTTTCCTCCTGATGAAATGTTGGTAACAATACATTGAAAAAAACATATGATTGTAGAGAAGAGGACATATATAAAAAAAATTATGTACATGTTTTAAAACATAATTTATAATATATATATATATATATATATATATATATATATATATATATATATATATGTAAATTTACACAAAGGAAAATATCTAATTACATAGTATCCTTAAGTAATAATATACAGGGTGTTGCAGCAAAATACGAAACGTAACAAAAAAAAAACAAACAAAAAACAAAATAAAAAAAAAATAGTCTATTACAACAAAAGCTTATATGCAGAGAGCCGACAGTTTATTTAGCCACAGTTATAGTCACATACTACATTATATTTCAATGTAATCGCCGGCAGCGGCGATGACCATCTCAAGGGGGGTGCAAAATGAATCACACGTTTTTGGCGACCATGTCCTTTTCCATAGCGGCGAACGTCACCAAGATTGTATCTTTCAGCGAGTCGACCGTGTTATGAACGTGCTTGTTGGTCTTAGCCTCGATCACACCCAAGTAGAAATGGTGAAGATTGTTGCAGTAGGGTGGGGAAGGTGTACACAATATCACCGACCAGTGATTTGTTTATTCTCTGTTGAAAAGAATTTCATCCAGGTGCAGACGTGCAACAGGCAGAATGAGAGGTGGATCTGCAATGTCATCAAGGGGGTTCCGACGTGAAGCATACGTAGTTTCCGTCCTCCTCATGCATCTGGATGAAATTCTTTTCATCAGAGAAGAACCTAATCACTGGTCGGCGAAATTGTGAACACCTTCCTCACCCAACTGCAACCCCCTTGGCTATTTCTTCTTGAGCGTGATCGAGGCCAAGAAGAACAAGAACTCCCAAAACACGTTCGACTCTCTGAAAGCTGCCATCGTGGTGGCGTTCGCCGATATGGACAAGGACCTAGTCACCTAATCGTGTGACTAAATTCTCGCCCGCCTTGGGAAGGTTATCGACGCAGTCGGCGGTTACATTGAAAAATGAAGTAGTATGTAACTCTAACTGTTGCTTAATAAACTGTCGGGTTTCTGCATGTGATACTGTTTTTATTGCCTATTACGTTTTCTTTTTATCAAGTTTTGGATTTTGCTGCAACACCCTGAATATTTTAATGTAGAAACATTTCATTTCGCATATCACATATAGCGCTCATTGTAAACCATATATTTGAGATCCTATTCTCTTTAAAATTGCGTTAGTTTGTATAATTTGCGAGCCTACATCATAAAACCATTTTTCTGATGAAATTTCTTCTTGATTTTTCAGAGATATTCATGCATCAATTACATTTGAACATAATAAAGTTGAATTAAAACTAGCTCTTTTTTTTGGTAACAGTATTGTTTTTTCTTTTACTAAAGAATCGACGAGGAAAACGGCGCAAATATGTTTGTTTATTATTACCATTTCCTCTATGAATATTTTTACGTTATTGTACACAACTATGACATTACAAATTGTAAAAGTTATATAACAGCATTCAGGAGAGACTTCCAGCACGTAACAGTTCGCTCACTGAAAATGCATTTAATTCTTTGACAATAATGTATTTCCTAAAGTAGCGCGATTGGTGAATCTTTGATTAGCTTTATTTTATTGCCATATTTCTATGATGATAAGACATTTAAAGTTAGATGTGCTTTGATTTCAATTACCATTCCATTATACAGTAGCATTTTTAAATAGAATTACGAAATCTTACAGATATGACAGCACAAACTATGATGTTATAAATTATATCATTACGATAAATTAATTCCCCATATTCTATCAAATTTTTACTACAATATGTTGTTCATGTCCAACAAAAATAATCAATAGAATATCGGCTCCAAACAAAATTTGTCAATACTTCCGAGGTCATTTTCTTAGAAAGTAATATAATTGATTTTTTCTATTCAATATACATTAATGTTTTTGCAAACACATCATGTGATTTTATTTAATGAAATATAAAAACACCATACAAATTATAATTATGTTTACGGAAACACAAAATGTTTTAAAAATGCATATTGAAAAGAAATTACTGTTGGCAGTAAAATAAATTATTAGCTATCAACCGATTGTCATTAAAGCAGTCACACGAGCAGCTGTTCAAAATTTAACGATGTTTTCTTACCTCCTGGCTTATTGAAAATTAATCATAAAAAGCTTTCAACGAAATAAATTATTCATTTTGTTTTTTGTTCTTTAAAAATATCATAAATAATATAAAAATTCTCATATATGTGATTTCTGTAGAATTGTTTTTTATTAAAATAATTTTACAGCGTGATGCCAAAATTAGTTTATTTCAAATGACAAAAAATTGCTTGCTCAAATACAAAATAATATTGAACTATAAAGAAGTTTTTTAAGATTAATACCCGACATGTTTCAATTTGTTTAGATATTATTTTTCTCTCTATATACAGTAAACGTTATCGGTAATTTCCTCAAACTTGTGATCACCTTAGGGATGTTATATATATATATATATATATATATATATATATATATATATATATATATATAGCACGATATTTAAGTGAGAAATATTCTTAAATATTAAAACCATTGTATTAAACTTGCTATAATTTATTCGTTATGCCAAATGTAAATATTGAAGCAATGATTTAAATTAAAATGTATAAATTTCGTTTAACTTAGAATTAATCCATTCAGCAACAACGAATGTAAACAATGTATTTTATTGAAAAGAAACGATATTCTATCAGTGGAATAACCGTCTTTCTTCTGACTCGAATTAAAATATCGCTTACCAGTGAAAAAAGGTTCATTTTATATTTTGGAAATATGTCGGCATACATTTTTAACGAATATAGATAACTTTACCTGATTGTATAAATAAATGGAAGCTTAGCATATATATCCAGATTCTGAGATTTTATTTAATTGTATTAAATGAACATATCACATATATTCTGTAAGTGATATATTAATCTCTGTAAATACGGATTTCAGTCTGATTATTATGCCCGATGTCTGAACTCTGGCTGTCTTAATATTTGCATGATTTATTTTTCAACAGAAAGGGATTTACACAAAGAAATAAAAAATGAGTTATACAGACGTATACCTCATTTTTATTACCATATCAAATATCTTGTATACTAAAAGAATCAGTTTCTGTTAGAAATCATAAATTATACTTCCAGTGTATTTAAACATTTGATATATTTAAGACAATTTGCCATAATGAGAAATTTAATTCCAGTCGCATTTTAAATATGTATTGATCAATTAATAAATACAGTATTGTAAAATATATTTTATGAGAATATAAATATTATACCAAATAAGAAATCGACTAAATAATCATCAGCAAGAGATCAAGAATGCAGTTATACACAGCAATACTTACTGAAGTGCCAATTGCAGAATCAATCACCCCTGCCTATTAGATGTAATGTCGAAACTGCGAAAGAAGTCTAACGCAGCACCCAAATTGCAGTTTAACAGACTCATGAATGATATTAAGGTGAAGGAGAAATATATCGACAGTGAAAAGAATATATACGAGGTACAAAATATAAATTCAAATCTGAACGCACTAAGAGAACCTTAAGTGTCATCAGGAAACGAGATCACACCAAAAGAAATCAACGAACAAATAAAAACAAATGGATGAAAAATGAGATTCTTCCCATGATGCAAAGCAGACAGAAATAAATTCCATGACATGGAAGAAAATATATTAAGCTACACAGTATAGAAGAAACAGGTGCATACAGGCTGAAAAAGAATGGATCAATGAAAATTGTGCAGAAATGGGAAGAATGCATAACACAAATAAAGGAGATATGATACGCAATAACAGAACAGGTCAAAAGACATAGTCATCAATAAGCTGCTTTAATTCCAGAGATGGAACGCTGATATAAAAGAAACAAAATGTAATTCCGAGATGAAACCTATACATTGCAGACGTCTTCTACGGCGAAATGAACAACCGGCAATGCACAGAAATATAGACGGACCGGAAGTACTAAGTACCGAAGTGGAAGCAGCATTGGCCAAATTGAAAAGAAACAAAGTGAATTGGTAAGAGCAAACAGAAGGAATGGAAAAATGATGCTAGCATCTTTAGACGATTTAGAAATAGACAACATAACGGAAATATTGAACAAAATCTACAACAGTAAGGACATACGGGAAATCAATTTTCATAGCATTGCCTAAGAAATCAGACACAAACAAATGCGAACTCTATCAGACAATTAGCTTAATGAGACAAATAATATAAGTCATCAGTCATCATCCGAATTCTGATAAAGAAAACGCGCAGCGGTGTCATGTAATATATAGGAGAAAAACCTTGTGGAATATGATATTTCTGCTCATAATGTTATAAAATCGAGCAGTACAAGTAAAGAAGTACGTGTTTTGTATGTTACATAGATTACTCAAAGCGTTCGGCGAAATATGCCACAAATTCTGTTAGTGCATCTCAGACATTTTTACATATTTAGGATATACATTAAAGTAATAAATGTTATAATATATTCTGGAAGCAAACTGCCCGCATAAAGACAGAAACTGAGTTTAGCAGAGCTAAAAAACACAGCAGAAAGTATTGTAAGACAATGATGAATCTTCTTACCGGAAGTCTTCAGCTGAGAGAGAGAGAGAGAGAGAGAGAGAGAGAGAGAGAGAGAGAGAGGGCAATTTTGAGAGATTTCGAATTCCTACAAGGATTCATTATTTGGCGGCTACAATTCTAAAAATATAAGATATGCAAATGATACAGTGCTACTTACAGAAACTGAAAGAAAAATACAATACCTTCTACAGAAGGAAGCAAAGGAAAGACTAAGTGTAAACTACAATTAGACATAATGCCTGGTTATCGGTAAAAGAATAAACAGAAAATGCTAATTAATATTCAGTGAGACTAAAATCAAGCAGAAAGACAATTAAACAACGTGTAAGTTTTCTGGTAGAGGATGGAAAGTGAAACACTGAGATCGGAAGAAGTATTAGGCTGAGCAAATATGCATTTCAGAAGCTAAGTAGATAATAAAAAACATACATTTTTCGTCAGAATCAAAGAAAAGTCTTTTGAAATATTACGTCATATCTGTCGTCTTGCATGACAGCGAATGCTGGACAATCTTTGCAAAGTAGACGAAGAGATATGAAGCAATTGAAAACTTTTCCTACAGAAATATGCTGATAATATCATTGGCAGAACATGGAAGACTTTGAAGAGAATTAAAATGTGGCTTTGTTGGGTTAGAAAAAAAGACACTAAGAACGAATAGAGATAAACAAATATATTTAAAAAGACAGTTGTACAAACATATGCCAATGACAGATTATTAGCGTGATGACTATTTTGCTGTCAGAGGTATCTACTGAAATACATACCGCTCTCACTGTCTGCTCTCTACAAAGAAGAATTGATGCTTATATATAGTTTGGAATAAGTCATGTGTCATATGGTTAAGTCAACATAGCAGTCAAATTCCACAGGAGTCTTGACTTTATTTATATTTTTAACTCGAATTTTACCGTCATTTCATTAAACTAAAAAAGGCCCCCAGAAAAAAATTCGGGAAAAATATTTTTGTGACTTTTATTACATTATTTGACACAGTGCTCAGGCTTTTGAGTTTTTGGCAACAATAATTAATTAGCATGGCATATAACTTAAATTTCACCATCCAGTCGGTGCGTCAACGTTCTGTAATATTTAATTCGAATGTTCTTAGATTTAACATCCTTGAAAGGTTACATTTGTGATAAGTTCTCCTGTAAACTTGATTTATGATTATTAAATCTGAGCCAGAAACCCATTGCATTTTAATGTTTTTATTTAGGATATTACTTATACATACTTCCTAATGTTTAACACGTCTTGTTTATCTGCATTTGTGTTATTTATGCATCTATTAATCTTTTTATTCTTTCAACAATTTCAATTATTGTGTCCGATTACGTTACAAATTTGGCATTTTCATTGCGGTATGGACAGATTATATAACAATGTAATAATCCACATCCGTAACACGTGTTAGGAAGCAAGTTGTCTTGTTTATTTTATTTTTTTATGGATTTTATTTAGAAGGAGGATTTCTTTTTCTATGTGCGTACATTTCTTGTGTGTTCTTTGCATGTTTACTAGATATATCTTGCCGTCCTACTACGAATCCCTGACAGCCATTCGATATATGTTGGAGAGTAAGTTTTTTCTCATTTTAGAATTTATTTAGAACTTTTCGTCTAATTTCAGCGTCTTTAGCTGAAATGAATCCTTGAACAAATATAAGAAACTTGAAGTTATTTGCACTCAATTCTGAAAGGTTGAAGCCATCGCAATATTTGTTCATGACCAACACGAACGTAGTGAGATCTTTAGTTTATTTTCTGCTCAAATTCATGCACTTCAGTCTCTTATGAAAGAGTGAAATTTCACGACTGAAATATTCTGTATGAAGTTTAACCACGTCAGTAAATGTCGAATCGCTTGTTTTAAGGGGTAAAATATGATTCATAAATTTCGTGTGCTCTGTCTTGTCCAATTATGGAAAAAGAACTTGAGCCTTGTTATATTCCGACCAATTTATGCAATCTTGGTGTATAAATTCTCGAATTTTTCAAAATAAGCGAAAGATTTATCCACGTTCGGACATATTTTAAAAGAGTCTTTTTCACTCCCGATCATGTTTTGTGAGAACGCATTTACGTCTTCATCAATATGTCCCCTGTTTGCCAGTTTAAACAAGTGCTGTGCTCTTGTTGCGTTTGAAGCAGAATTTATCGGACGTTCTGTCTGACTTTAGTTTTTTCTTTCTTTTTTACGTCGATCAGGTATTTTTCAGCTTCCTTTAGAATTTCAAGTCGTTATTTCCCAGTTCGCTTTTGAATTTCGAGTCAATCTTTTTGCATATCCCGCTAGAGATGTATTCTTTTTTGCTGCTCAGTTCGCTTTTCTTGCCATTTAAGTTCGTTTTGGCTTTGCTTATCTTGCTATTTAAGCTCCCGTTGGTTTTACTGTTTGAGTTGAATCGTAAGAAAATCGATCATGTTCGATTTAATTTCGGTCTTTTTTTCCGTGTCTTTTCTTTTTTTTTCTTTTTGAGAATTACAGGAATACAACTTTAATTCAAATGAAAACTTTTTTTGAATAACCAAAATGTTTCTTACTCTGTAATGACATAACAATTAACTGGAAGAGAAAAACACTAATCTCTTATTCACTCAGAGAATAACCGGGGCTTCTTTTCTCGAAAATCATGAATTCTCGTAGGTGAGCGATTAGCATTCACCTGCAGTGTAAGTAAAGTAATTTATTTTTCTTTCGGTTTTCTTTTCTGGATTACCAAGTACTTTTGAATAGAACAACGTGTGACTGAAAATATAATTTTGTGCGTACAATATTGAACCAATATTGACAATTTCGATGCAATTATTTAAGGGTTCCTTAAGAAGTCACGTCGCCAAGTTTTGCTGGACTTGTCGTTAACAGAAATACACACGAAAATGAATAGAGTTAAAATACATATATTTAACAAAGACTGGAGTACAAACATATAATAATGAAATATTATTAACATGACTCTTAGCACGGATTTCAGAGTAATCTGCTGGAATAGTTTCCGCTCTTACTCTGTGCTCTCTACAAAGTAAAACTGTTACTTATATATAATTTGGTAAAATTCATATGCAATATGAGTAAGTCACTATAACAGAAAACAAAAAGAAAACGTAAGCCTGATATTTATAAATTTTCCAGTGGAATTTCTTGGGCAAATAATGAGGAAGAAATTAATAGAAAATCTGCAAAACAATAGAGAGGGAAAGAGGGACAGTTTTAGGGAAAGAGAGGCAAACGAAATAAAAGTGTAAAATACATAATGAGCGTGATGGTAGTAAAGGTTTTGTGAGTATTAATCAAAGAAATTTAATAAGAGTCACGATGTTATTTAAAATTTAAATTTATTGTCTTGTTTTATTTAATCCTAACTAATGAGCATATTATTCCGTCTCTGGTTATTGTTAGCTTGCAGAATAAATTGTTGGTAAATATACAGAAAAATATCAGAGTTTCTAGCAAGAAAAAGAAATATCTTTATGACGAAGAATTAGGTAATTTTGTTATTGTTATAAATGATTATTTATTTGTGCACTCATAGAAATGTATAAACATTGTTAATCTACAAATATGTATTATTAATCAAGGATATACTTCATGTAAACTAATA
Source organism: Ascarosepion bandense (assembly GCA_037127315.1). Taxonomy (NCBI): domain Eukaryota; kingdom Metazoa; phylum Mollusca; class Cephalopoda; order Sepiida; family Sepiidae; genus Ascarosepion; species Ascarosepion bandense. Next base: position 2,112,683 of record JBBBDQ010000261.1, read on the forward strand.
ATGTTAGCCCCTTTTACGCTTATCCATAAGACTGGAACTTTACAACATGACGCTATTTCTATGGTCAACTTGTTTATTAAATGAATAAATAAATCCTTTCATTTTAGTTTAGAAAAAAAAGCATATGAATTATGCATTATTCATATAAACCGCTGATAGTTCGTGTTTCATCAATAATGTAAATACATGTTATTCATATATACACGTTGTAAAGATCTGAATTCATATTATCTGTTATCTTTCAGTTATTTTGTCCAGTTGGAGCAATAATTAATGAAAGAAAATTTTTAGTTTGAATTTATCAATAGAATTATGTAGTTGTTTGTATGTTTTCTTCATTCTTCCATTCTATGTTTAATGTGAACATTTGAAGAAAATATGTTTAATACTGCACGACCAATTGTCATTGCTCCTTTTTATAGATATAAAAGTTGTTTCGGTGTAGATTTGATCTCCTAACACTTTACTGATTTTTTAAAATTACGATCTTTTCTACTGTAGATGAGGATGCTTTGACCAAAATAAACATTCCGATCATAGCGGAAATTTATACTGAACAATCTAATTCCTGCTTCCCTGGAAATAAGCTTAGTATATGATTACATTTATACTGATCATAGTCTGATAGATACCGAAAATAATCTTTTGAAACATGGATGTCCTAATATTATTTGTTCATGACTGATTGGAGCAACTCTATTTAACGCTGCGGGATGTAAACAAAATTTCAAAATAATTTCGAAAAATTTTAATTTTAAAACCTAAGATATTTGTGATATCCTCGATTCAGTTTGCATTGCCAGTGATGAAATTTATTCTACATTTTGTCAGTAGCGTCTCCTGGCGGGAAAGCTAAATCTATCCATCAAATTGACAAGCCCACTAAAAGGATTTGAATAATTCATTAATTTCCCCTGGTGCATCAGGGTTTCGAATGTTGATCTTCTTCCCATTTCTCATTTCCCAGATTTGCAATTTCACCTGAAAGAAGCAAGAAGAACGTCGTCAGTAATCACACATTAACTTCAAATTTACTCAAACACAAATAAATGCGTAAAATACTTAATAACTATTAAGCAAGAGAAAATGATTAATTTGAAAATATATAGCAGAAATTGAAGAATATTTGTTGAAACACAAATGATTTATTGTATCAAATAAAATATAGCATTTGTTTATTATTTAATTGATACAAAATGTAATGTATTCTAGACACCGTAAATGTGTAAAAATATAATCAAATAATTTAACAATATGACAAATATATTGAAATTTTATAACCTATCATTCACACAAAAATAAATGTTGATTACGCCATCACGTCGCTGGTTTTATTCTACTCACAATGCATTTATTTTTTAATAATATTTAAAAGGAATTAAAAGCTTATTTTATTTACACTGAATTATATTAAAAAGTTGTTTTCGAAAAAGTTCTGAATTGCGATATTATTTCTCTAGTTAGCTAAGAACATTGCAAAGAACAAAGGCAATTTACTTTGATTTCTAAAGTACGAATAATCACTATTAGGAAATATTTATCATTTTTCAGACATGTTTTAATTTAACATAACGGACAGACCCATATATTGAAACACTGTTGCATGTTTCACATTGATTGGTTTGAGTTTTCGTGTAAACATCTTAAATATGAAATATCCAACTCGTCACTTCCAAATGATGTTCCGTAGTCCATTTTCCGTGCTGCAAGGTGAACATTGATGTCATCTTTCTATTAGGATTTCGGGACTACCAATTGTCCTATTGAGAATTACATTGTGGTGAAGCGGATGTCGGCTTGGAACGGAACATCTGGGAGACGATTTCGAATAACATTTCAAATCATTGCATTCACTTACGCTCAAATACCTTGGGAAATGTATTAATTCGAGTTATGGGTTAATTAACAGGGCAGATATGGTTCTATTGCCTTGGCTGGCAACTAATCTAATGCAGAGAGTAACAGCAACCTACAGCAGGATAATGTTCTGCCCAGTCATATATATATATATATATATATATATATATATATATATATATATATATATATCGAGACATGATCGCTCAGACGTGTATCAGGTGTGGCACTGATTTATCCTACTATTGCGATTTTGCACACTACGAATTTCATAAACCAGTAATTGATTCAGGCTATACGTTACTGAGATCACATTTATCTTGAAAACATAATAACGTTTGAATCATTTATAGGTGACAGGAACTGATGTTCGTAAATATATAACTCCACTGAATGACATGAATATGAATATGTAATACGAACTTGAAGTAAGAACATACATATCAAAACTGAATTGTAGATATGTATATTCAAATCACTATAGTTAGCGTTATGCAAATTTCAAACTAGTTTCTTTCAGCATTATTAAACGATTATTTCAATATTCAATATTTCAAAGTATTACTGAATAAAATCATTTAACTGCGCATAATTTGAAGATATATACGTTTATTCACGTAACAAAATATGTTAATAAATTTTTAAATTAACATTTAGAGAAAAGTACAAGTATCAAGTTGTCGTTGATAAATATAATTTTATTAATCTTACAGAAAAATCATAAATTCAACAATATATATATATATAAAAAAGTTAGGCAGACACGTTATTTCATGGTAAATAGGGTGTAGAGGCCTATTTCAGGCGAACCATTATCAGCTTCCTTTTTTATTATACAGAAGATGTTACACGAATGAAATTCGCAATTACAGACCCCGAAAAAACGGATTAAAAATAATGATTGCTCCCTTAAAAGAGAAAATATATCATTACATCAGTTCGGCGAATACGCGATGTATCTACAGGATACTCCTTTGGGTTCTTCTATATCTACATCTCATGCTTGTATATATATATATATATATATATATATATATATATATATATATATATATATATACGAAACAGTTATAATTAATATTTAAAGTAGATTTAGATTAGACTAGCAAACTGTTGTATTAGAATGCATGGCTGAATAAAAATTAAGCTTTAGCATCGGATCTTTTATATATTTCAGTTGGTGAGATCGGCCAAATAGGCTACCAGTGTTTTGACCTATTCAGTTTCCTCAAGAAATTAGCACTGAATGAGTGTTTAGGGGAAAGGAATTATAAATTCATAGCCGGAAGATCAAAATCGGCGAGTGCTTTGTTATTGGAAATAGTTTCATCCGGATTTGTACGGACTTAAGAAATATTTCTTTAAGTATATTTAATGTGTATACATCCGGATATTATTTTAGACTTTTCAATTAGTAGCATTTGTTGTTCTGGGAATCATATTATAGCCAGTTTTCTTCCTGGCAAAATCTGCAGATGTCACATCTGTTAAAATATTTTGCTTTCTTTTCTTATTTTCAATCCCACGTTTTACGCCAATTTTTCTTTTAAGTTCCATACGTAGTCGGCTAGTTTGCTGCAACATTTAAACAACTTTTCTATTTTTAAATGTATGTCTAAAGTGATAATAATGTTATATTTACCGAAATCAGTCCAATCGTTTTGTCCATGTTTATAGTCAATGTTTAGTAACTCTAAAGCTAAAAGAATAAATAAATAAATTTATAAACTTTATTAAAACTAATTTTGATTGCCAAAATTTTTATATTATTATTAAGAAGAAAGAAAAATACTTTTTAATTATTTTTTAATTACATTCATGAAAGTTCAGAACTCATTTTTATGCGTCAACGGTGTAACAGAAATGAATATTGAAATTCTTCCGCTTTTTCCTCTGGTAAAATAGCACATTGATTTGGAAATTTTCACTAAAATTAAAAATAAATTCAGGATTTAATGAAACTTTCAAGAATAATTCATGACTGAAACATTTTCTAAAATTATCATTTTAAAAAATATCGGTAAAATTGTTTCTTGATATATGTTCACCTCAAATATTTTCTTCCATGAAATTTCTAAAAATTGTAAACTCATCGCAAACATGTATTTCTTGAAAAAATGTAAATCATCTTTTTTAAACAATTACTGCCTTCCAGGAAATAATGCATCTAATTGTGAGCTAAAGACTGCAAATAAATATATTGCATAATTTAATTTTATAAACATTTAATTTCTTTCATGAATAGTATAGTGTAAGAACAATATAATATATGTATAATATAACGTAAGAGCATTTGATTATGAAGATATTTTTTCGATGAATAATGAACTTTTAAAGACATTGTTTTCATTTATTTTAATCTAATAATTTATAAAGTTTCGAAATCTATTGGACATTAGACAAACGTTTACCCGCTTTAGTTATAAAGTGAAAATTATGTTTTCTGAAAAAATTTGAAAAGCTTAAAACAAATCATCAGGCATTAAAATTTTCCAAATAATTTTTGAATGTTTTCACGTGTTTAAACACGGTTACTTTGAAAGTATACTTGACTAAACACCATATTACCAGGAAACAATATCTATTTTTCATTAAATTTAAATCCATTATTCATACAATTAATTTACAGAGAATATTTCCAAATTTTTTAAGAATACTGAATATTTAAGAATAATAAAAATAACCTTTCATCCGGCATTTTCATCAATTACCTTTTAACAGGTAAAGATTTCGAGAGCAACATTAAAAATGTCAACATATTTAAAGTGATTTTTAAATGATTGTCAAGCGATGAAATGTCCGTAAATCACTGCTACAAAAATATTTTTTCTATCATATCAACATAATGTAAATGATATTTTTTTCCAATCCGGTTAAACATATTTTGTATTTGTTATTGTTACTCAAATAAATTATCAGAAAGTATATATTTTCTTAATTATATTTTAAAAAATTGCATTGCAATGAAAGTCGACTAAAAGAAGTCTAATCAGATATTTATAGCATGAAAAAGAGTGATTCCTAAAATATTATTTCCGTCTGAAATACACTAGAATACAGTATATTTTGCTTGTTGACAAAAAGATTTATAATCATTTTTATTTAAATTAAAGCTAATATGAGAGCTTCAATGAATATTTACTAATTTAAAAATAGTTTAAAAATTAATTTTGGCGAATTATCGCGAGACAACCGAGGTGCCTAGTTAAATATTTTGAGTGTTATTTTTTTTCATTCTTTTAATTAAAGGTATTTCTTGTCTTTTTAAATTTTCATATATCCGTATAATTATCATTGCTGGTATTCTTCTATGAATTGTGGTTGTTTTCAAGAAAACAATCTCTGCATTGTTTGTATGAACGTTTTCTATAACTCATGATACCCTTAACTTTCTAATTGAACATTAATTCCTACGAATACTTGTTATCAATTTCTTTTAATAAATTTCTTTTTTAACATGAAAAAGGTACATTTTATTTTTACTTTATTCAACACAATTCCGGAGATTCTAATCTGCTAACAACCAACCTTCTGATAACTATGAAAACCTGATGATATTACCATCACCCCACAACCATAATCTTTTTAATGTCACTCTAGTGTTTTTGTTTAATTTGGTAGATTTAAATCGATCGTCGATAACGTTTCGCAATTTTTTGGTAAGAAGCTTTCTCCAAATTACCTATGCGTTAAGTTTATCAGTTCATCTGATGAAAATATTGGAATTGTTTTATAATACGTTCGCGGCGATTTTTTAAGATATTACCATAGCTGATGATAGGGGAGCTGTATTTTATGCAGTCTGCCTTAAGGATGTCTCTTAGATCTAAATGAACTGCTATAACATCACCATCTTTTGTTAGCGTAGTGAGTGGTGTAAAATTTCAATTTCGTTCTACATTTTGAGGAGGTCAATTTTAATTTGGAAATAGTAATTTGTTTCGTGATTGAGAAATCCGCTTTTTAGTATGATTAATGTTAGGGCAGTGAAGCGCATTTATCTTGGTGAAGACCGAACTTTACTGAATATTAGGGATGTCGATAGAAGTTTACTAAGTAATATGTGTACGAAATAACAGAAAGAACTTCACTTAAGCATTTTCAGTATAAGCATAAAACAGATATAACATGTAATTCGAACAGAAAATAAAGACATAAAAAAGATGTTGTGGTTCCGTACTATTTTCAAAGGTTAGAAATGAATAACCTGAAATAGCAGTAAATGTGATAATATTCACTGAATTTGAGAAACCTCTATTCCTTAAAATAGAAACAGCTACTATTACTATTACCATAAGAAAAAAGCGAATGTTGACAATACAATTGGCACATACTGTATCCAATCTCAATATGTTGTGGTAGTGTTGTGCCAAACGTGATTGACAAAAAAGTACAGTATACTATGTGTGTAAGACTCCGAGTCTGCAATTTTACTTTACAATTTGAGATTTTCTGGAGAATAATATTACACAGGATTATTTAACTTCTAAATATAACAGGAATGCATTTGTTCGAGTAGTTACAGACCTCATCTCTTTTACTTAGCAGGATGAGGTAAATGTTGCGAGACAGAATCTAAGAAAATACAACAATTATTATGATGGAAGAGAGAATAAGTATTTAATCTTGTTAGGGAAACTAGACACGAAGGCGTCGAAACCGAAAGTTAATCTATTTGACATAGAATTTAGACACAATGTTAATCTCCTGGATATATTTACGCCATATAGAATTTAGAGATTTTTCCTGGATAACAAGATTTGAAAATAAATGGCTCAGGCAGTTCAAGCTAACAGCTAAACAAAAATTATTATTTAATTTCTTTTTATCATGAAGTATCGTCTTCGATTATGATTGTCCACAATTTTCCCTCAGTTTTAGCTGTTAATAAATTATATCTCTCTGATATATTTACCATTCCCTGTTCAAAAAAGCATTCCCTTTCACTCGTCTTCACCCTAATTGTGGATGTAAAGCCAAGTTGAGTTTTAATGTGGGAAGCGAACAAGTAAGGGTTAAATCATTCCCATTTAACGAGAACGTCGGAAGCACTGTTCTCGGTGGTGACTACCGATCCACCCCTTGGAGAAATGTGGTGATACAGCCTCAGGGTAAAGTTCCCTGGGACTGGAAATCTCTCAGCGCAATTATTCTCAGATGCATGTCTGTCTTCGGAGAGAGATACAAAGAAGCTGCACTCTGCCCGAGAACAGATTCACAAATGAGAGAACCTCAGTTCTCTACCTGCAAAAACATTGCAAGTGATATATATTATGTAATATTTTACATTGTTCATGGCTCTACTATGCACTGTGAATGTCAACATTTTTAGTATCGCTTTTTTCATTACATCTCTGTACACTAGAAATGTCAAATTTCTCGTTCTGTTGTTGATTATAATACATCACTCAATACATATTGGGCACGACGTATAGATGAGGCCACTAATAAAAATTCCATATGATTTTCGTGAGGAACTATTCTTCAAAATATTCGTGACAAAATCTAATGCAAATCGGATTATTAGTGGTGTGGTGAAATGTTCCTCTCCAAATTGTTTTGGCAATGGTAGGACCATGAAGAAAGACTCGGAAAAAAGAATGAAGGTTCAAAAAGTTTATTAGAATAACAGAACATATATACCAGTAAGAATGTTAGTAATCAATGAAATAAAAATGTAAGTTCAAACGGTATAGTTACGCTGCGTTTCAATTGCCTCTAGACTGCCACACGACTGCATCACATATGCTTCACCGAAAGTCACGCAGATGAGTATTTTTTGACGGAAGAAGAGGCCATTTCTATAGATCGGGCACCATAACAATTAGTTTACAAATTAAAATTACTTAAGTAAATCTACTGTTGCAGATTTTAAAAACAATGAAAAAATCTGAATTTAGGATGTTGATAAAGCATTACTTTCTTATGCAAAAATACTGTTCAAGCAAAGCAATGGCGTCATGAGTTTTTTTCGTTTCAGCTCCGTCGGAAAAACTGTTAAGAGGTAGCGTGTTGACATAAAACGCGGAGGTACAAACACAAATGATGCTACTCGCAGAGGTCGCGCCAAATGAGCAGTTTTCCCTGAAAAAGAATAATCCTAAAAATCATTGTAGCCAATCGTAAACTGGATTTGCGTGACGTAGCAAACGAGTAGAACATATCAGAAGGCAGTGAATTCTCTATTATGCAGGAAAGCATCGAGAAAGCTGTGTTTTAAAGTGGGTGCCTTGTTTGCTCGCAGTCGATCAAAAACAACAAAACGTCGACTAATCACAGCGTTGTTTGCAACTGATTAAACACAACAAAAAAGTTTTTTTGCATAAATATGTGACAATGAATAAGACATGGATCCACCACTTCACACCGGAATCAAATTACCAGTAAACCGAGTGGACAGTAGTTGGTGCAATGTGGCCAAAACGAGCAAAGACGCAAAGATCAGCAGTCAAGATTTGTACTGGGTATTATGGAATGCGCATGGCTTTTCGTACATTGAATTATTTGAGAAAGAAAGAATCATCAATAACGAATATTATATAATTTTATTAGTGAATTTGAAGAGAGAAATCGTCAAAAACGGTCACAAATAATACAGAAAAATGTTACCTTTCATGAAGAAAACGCACTGTGTCAGAAGTCGATGGCATCGATGGCAAAACTAAATGAATTGCACTTCGTATTGGTTCCGCATGCACACTATTCTCCATATCTGGCGCGCGGTGACTACTGGCTGTTTTAAGACCTGAAAAGAATGCTCCAAGGAAAAACATTTTGCTCCAGTGAAGAAGTAATATGGCAAACTGAGGCGTATCTTGAAGACAAATAAAAATACTTCGACAAAAATCAAAAATATTTCCACAAAATAACGGTTCGAATTGTTAGAGAAGAGTTAGAATCTGTGTATCGCCCTAGAAACAAAATATATTTATGAATAAAGTCGAATTTTGCCTAAAAGCTGTTCTTTTATTAGTTTGGCACGCGATTTATTGAGTGATGTGTTAAGTGTCCCATTTTCACTAAAACTTTGCCATTCCCCACATGTACTGGCCATCATTCTCATTTCTAATTTGTTATTTGACGTATTCAAATTCGATCAGTCTGAAATATTTATCAATTTGAATTTTTTAAATGAAAGTTTGGTAATTATCCCTTAAAAAGTATTATATTTTCCTGAGAAATCTCTCGTGATACCTATACAACTATGTTTTTTTCTGACAATAATTTCTGTAAATTTTGATAAGGCAAATGTTGGAAAAATACGATTCCTTGTCTAACCATTTCATACATGCACAACAAGGATAAGCCATGACACATAAAATGAACCAGCTTACTTTGTTTTCCCTTCATATCCTAATGGTCTACACTCAAATTATTTCCCTGAAGTAGTGCATAAACGAAGGGACACTCCCGTGAATGCTTCCCTGATCAATGATAATATCTTCAAGTTTCGTGTCAACTCTTATCTACTACACATATCTTCACAATCTTCATTCCTGCTCTTTCCCTGCAGGTCATTGCAACGATCATAAGTGTTTTTGGATATTTTATTTCATAAACATCATAAAAAGTATTTTTCAAAATTAGTCAATATAAAAAAGGATTCACTGTATCAGAATTCAAGTGTCCGTTTGACAAAAGGGAAAAATATTGGCATTCCTATCAGATAAATATGTGAAAAATATATTTATAGTTAGATTGAAGTGTGTTGAAATTTTCTCCATGTAGTAATTATATGTTTAGTAGTAACGATTCTGAAACAGATACGAATCGGAAAAAATGGTATACGTTATTCATCCATAATTCCCTTTTTCAAATAAAAAAATAGAAAATATTACGTAGATTTAGGATTTCTCGAAAAAAACTTTGCATGAAGACTGCAAGAAATAGTAGATTTTCTCTTCCACATTTTGTAATATTATATATTCCATCTAAGATTTTGTATATTTGAAGAGCAATATATACATATATATATATATATATATATATATATATATATATATATATAAAGAACCGCACTATGTGAGAGAACAATTCTAAACATGAAATAACCTTTTATTTTAAAGCTTCAAAGAACATTTTATCAAGGAAAAAAAACTATATAAAGGTAAATTATAGAATTTCAAAATATAAATAACAATAAACTATTTTGATAAAGTTTTAAGAATTATTGTATAACATTCGAAAAAAAGAGATTATCAAAAACATCAGAACGATTAAATGAATCCATAAAATTTATTTATTCTTTTGCATTATTGAACATTTTTTAAGGTTAAAAATAGAAAATCGGATATCTTACTAAACTACACCTGCTCTTTACTGGCTCGAGCCTTGTAAATATAGCGAAAAAATCTCTGACGTCATTGGAACTTTTAGTCAATTTACGTGATAAAGATAAACTCAATGTTGGGGATATTTCAAAGATTGCGTGGAAATTCAAATGTGTTATTAATTATATTTTAAGAAAACTTGAGAAAACTGGGACTTGTGAATTTAAGATGCCACTGGCAGTCCTAGAAAAACTACTGCATGGGGAGTCAGATAGATTAGTAAAGAATCAAACGGATCGATGTGCCACAGCAACCGCTATCTCTAAAAGAGCTAATGCTAACCTTGGTATTAAAGTATCAAGCCACACTATTTCCCGAAGACTTAATGAAATAAAATCTGAACAACCGAGTTGCCTCTACGAAGCCTTATATTTCTAAAAGGAATCAAATGAGTCGTTTGAAATTTGCCACTGAACACGTCATATGGACAGAAAAACAATGGGATTCTGTTCATTTCATCAATGAATCAAAGTTTAACCTGTTGGGTTATCACTGGAGAAGGTTCGTTCGACGCAGTCTTAAGGAACGATATTTGCGTTAGTGCACTAAAAGTAGCGTTACATTTGGTGGAGGAAATGTGAAGGTGATTGATATGATTTTAGTTGCTCGTACGGGACGACTTGTTCGGCTAAATGATAAAATGAACGTGAAACATGTTGTACCTAATTTGAGAACTAAAATTAATCCACATGCAGTAATTATGCAAGATAACGCGCCATGTCACACAGCAAAATATGTTAAGACATTTCCTTCTGAGAAGGATGTTACTGTTATGGAGTGGACTGCTAGAAGCCCAGACATGAATCCCATTAATAACGTTTGGAAGTTACTGCATAAATGAGCTAAAGCAAAGAATCCAAAAAAATATGGATTAATTTGAAAAGAGAATGGAGAAAATATCCGTTAATAAAAGCAAGACAATAACTTGCTAAGGTTGCAAAAGATGTCAAATTGTCATTGAAAGTTATGGTTTACGCATAAATTACTAATGAATTATGAACGCTATTTTCATTTGGAAAGGATCTATCAATTATAATAGTACAATCTGTTAATCATTCAGATATTTTAATCATCTGCTTTTTCAAAGGTATTATAACTATTTTTGAAACTTTATTGAAATAAATTTATTGAGCTTTATATTTAGGAATTATATAATTTACATTTATATCCTTATAACTCCTTGATTTTAAAGCTTTAATGTACAAGGTTATTTCTCATTTAGACTTTTTCTTAACATCGTTCTTCTGATTATGCTAGCTATTATATATATATATTTTTTCTAAACATACGTTGTTAAATATAAGAAATTATGTTTAATCATGAGCCGATCTAAACGTCGTATTTTGGCTTTAATTGCAGTTGAAAATATAGACAAAAATTCTCCAAATTTGGATAATTTTTATTAATTTGGCTCTTAGCTTTCGACTCACATGAGCCATCGTCAGTGTTTTTTTAATTTAAAATTATTATGTGTTAAAATGAAATTTATTAATTAGCATATATCTGTAACTTGGTTGTTAGGCTATTTGTTTTACTAAGGAACACATGGCAAGTTGATACTCCTTCAACATGTGGAATGTTCGTGCACAGACACGTAACATCCATCGTTAATAGGATATTATCATCGTGGACTAAGTTAATGTTTTGTAATTTGTTTAGAAAATCAGTCTCTAATATAATTAGGTATGTCAGGCTCTCGCAAAATACGTTTCTAATTTAAATTTTAAAATCATTTCTTTCTGATGAAAGGCCAAGGACGGTCTGAAATATCAAATAAAATAATAGAAATAAATAAATACTGTCAGAAAAATACATTTTTAAACTTACAAATTTTTATTAGTTTTTCCTATACATATTATTAAGACGGTATACGTGTATCATCACTATATATATATATATATATATATATATATATATATACACACACACACATATATATATATATACACACACACACACACACAATATATATATATATATATATATATATATATATATATATATATATATATATACTGAGAAACCATTATATAGTGCACAGACGAGTGTAGGCTTATTCATGTATAACATATGTTTCTGTGAAAGAAACGGTCTTCCATGTCACATTGAACCAATTTAACAGCAACAGATTATCTAGCTTCTGATTCAATGTATTCGTTATATTATACATCTGTGAAACATACTAGAGCGAGAAGACGCGTTGTATTACACCCGAGAAGATTAACATCAGCCATGATAATTTTATTTCAAATTATGATTGCCAAGGTTAAAAAATCTTTGTTTGTTTTTAAATACCTTAAAATTACAAAACATTATTCACCTAAGTTATCAGTTTTGATGATTTTTTTTGTGATAATCCATCAGTTTGATCATGTTTTCCAATAACAGTTAAGACAAGGTGTAAATAGTGTTTTTATCAGCTTTGTTACGCAGACAAAAACCGATGACTTTGGTAATGTCGGAAATGAAAATTAGGAAAAAGTCAGTCTGTGGATAGAATCTTCGAGATAACATGCGTTAATGTAAAAAGAGGTATAGAACAGTGCGCGTTTAAAACAATAATTAAGTTTTAATCAAATCAATAATTCGTCCTAATATACCATAACCTTTATCATGTGACGATTAATGCCATTTAATGTAAAATAACTGCGGAATATACATAGCGTAATCCTAAAAGTAACCATTTGATCTATAGTTTTACAGATAATCTCAGTAAATCACACTAACGCACGGGCGCACGACTTCAGACACACAAAAGTAAACACGCACACTCACACGCACACTCACACGCACACAAATATATTGAGAGATATCTAAAGTTGCAGAGACTGAGATATATGCATGCACAAAAATACTCACACACGATTTCTTCATATATATATATATATATATATATATGTATGTGTGTGTGTGTGTGTGTGTGTATGTGTGTGTGTGTGTGTGTGTATTACATAAAAATCAAATAGAAATTGCTCTATTTATATTTTAATAATTACGTGAAACTTGAAAAATCGCCCGTAATATAGAAATATAACAAATAAATATATTTTCCTGCCTTTACGCAAATCTCTATATGACTATTTTATTGATGTGGAATATCCAACGCTCATAATTTAAATGCACTGTACAATTAAGTATTTTTACTATTACTACGGATCTCATATATAGACGGTTTGATTTCGTTTTATGGAAAACAAGAGAAAAGATAACACCCCTTTCAGACATTTAAGGAATATTATTTGCTTTAATAATTAAATTAATAATATTCAGTATTAATTTAAAAACTGTCCATTTAATTTTTTTCTTTTGATTGCTCATTTAATTTTTTTACTGAAAGTAGTGTTCAATTATGTCTTCAAAAGAAATTGAAAAGCCGACATATATATTTAATTTGTTAAATCTTCCATAATGTCAGTATATATGTATCTGTATGACTCAAAAGATTAATGTGTTTATGATTGGCACGTTGATATATCATGATCAACTGACTTTGTACTCACTGAGTATATAACTAATTTAGGGAATTACTTGATGCAATCTTACTGAATTATTGTTATTGCTTTCGTTTATTATTATAAATATTGTTCAATATTTTTTATCATTTAATGCTATTAGGAAGACAATGAAACTAAGACGCCGGGATTTACATGTACTGAAAGAGAGTAAAAATATTTAATGGTGAGAACTGAATAGAAGGACGATGAATGAACAAGATTCAGGGAGACAGAAGATGGTAATTAAGTTTGCATATAAACTTTGAATTTTTTTTTGTAGAGATACAATGAATCTGGATGTATTTCCACAGGAGATTCGTGCGAAAAAAGAACATATTGAAAAAATTGAAAATAATTGTTCGAAAAGAATTATTCAAAAATATTTATTCAAAATATAAATTGCTTAAACAAAAATTAATGAAAAGGAGAACTTTGATAAATGATAGCTTTTCGAAATACCTTTGTTTCAAATATGCAAGTGGAATTGCTTTAAGATGTCAATTCATATTTACCTAGTACTAATAGCACCCTGGAATGACGGCTTAAGTTTGTTTTTCCAGAAAACATGTATCATCTGATAGCATGAAAATTCGAAAAATTGCTCTTAAAAGAGAACAGAACTTGCAAGAAATTTACATCTCAAAAGTAAGGGTATATTGCCAAAATATAAATGGGGCCAATAATTCCCGCGATGTAACTAGAAAACTTGAAAAACAAATGACATCATTTGAAAATTAATATTCGAAATTTGCGTACAGTATCATATAACTAAAATTTGTAATGTGTTTTTCCTAAATTGTTTTATGAACGATATTTGTTTTTTTAATAATTATCATTTATCTATGTCCTGTTTCAAATTTTTACATGTCTATTGCAATAAAGAATTCTGCATTTCGAATTAAAAATAAATTTGCATAATTGTCATATCGATTAATTTTCCAACAAATAATTTGCAAACAAAATATTTTTCGAATACTTGTTTTCGACGAAAAGGTTTGAACAAATACATTCGTGCAATGTTCAGTCACTTAAGTGCCATACGTGATACACGCTTGGGCGATCATGTCTCGAAACTGACATGACTGACTTGGCAGAATATTATCCCGCAGTAGGTTGCCATTGCTTTCTGCAGTAGACTGGTTGCCGACCAAGGCTATAGAACCCAATCTGTCCTATTATTTAACCCATAACTGGAAGGAATAGACGGATTAATACCTTTCCCAGGGGTATTTGCGCGTAATTGAATCCAATGAATTCAGCTGGAATGTGAACTCGGCTCCCCGATTTCTCGTTCCGAGCCGATATCCAATTTTCACTAGCCAAAAAAGTAACTGAAGGTTGAATATAGCTTATTCAAATTGATTAACTGTTGCCAGTCTAGTGACACGCTTAAGCTTATCTAGTCGAGGGCTTACGTGCAACAGCTCATCAGAATAAATGCCACTAAAATCTTTATAGAAATACAGAGAAAATACACGTCACGTTAACAGAAAAATGAATAAAAACCACTTACCCGGTCTAGATCGATTACATTGCAGGATCTTTTATTTATTTTATTTAATAATCTCGAAATATATAACCAGATCACAAGACTATATATGACAGCATCATCCAGTACGCAACGAATCGTACCATGATAAATGTGCAATAAATGTTTTTGATGAGTATAGTTATCTGGCTAGACACAGTGAACCATCTTTCTTATCAGAAGACCTATGAATACAATCATTACATTTCATTTCACTGAAAAATGTGAGCCCAAATAATCGCAACATTTTACTCTCTTGAAATTTAGCATCAGTAGTAATAACAGCGGGCTGAAACGGTTCTCTTCATTGATTAAATGTAGCAGTCTCTTTGTGGAGGCCTTAAAATTTGCAAGGAATTTCTTGCCCTTGTTAACAACAGATTAATTTATTGTTAACAATCGCTTATTTGCGAGTGCAGTTGACAGTTTTACTGTATCGAATCCATCGGAATTGCTACTAAGACAGGAGTAAATACTTGCCTAATTTGCATAGATACACAGTGGAGAACGGATTACATCGGGAATACCGTTCATGAGACGATGTAGATACGAGGGTAGATCTCTGCAGGACACGTGTAATAATATAAAATGAACTAGAAGCGCGTCTGTTCAGCATTAAATTGTTCGGAACGATTAGATAGGGTAAAATATTTGTCAAGAAACACTGTAGTTTGGGGGTTTGTGGAGAGAAAACTATTTTGCATTACTTTTAATGCCTTTGAGATAAATATAAGGAATATTTTATTGGATATTTTCTTAAAGTTTTACTAAAACTGTATACAACTGCAGACATAATTATTTCTCCCCACTGAATATTTGCATATTCTCTAATGGAATAAGTATATTTGCATGCATTTAATGAATTTACCACAAATAGTTTAATCTGTATTTAGTTCTCAATAATTCGTCAAACTTTTAGAAATTTTGAGCCATTACACTCATGTATCTGAATTTTAATCAAAATTGATACTGACCAAATTTTTTCACTCAGGGCTTATATAAATTAGGAACTAATATTGTTCTATCTCAATTGTAATGTTTCCTTTCTTAATTTGGCAATTAATACAAATGAAATGAAATAACATTTAACTGATATCTATATTATTGTAAAATGTAATAAATAGGCAATATGTGAATGCCACATGCAGAGAAAATTCATTAGTTTCGCGAACAAGGAGAAGACGGCATATCATTACAAGAACATCGAAAGAAAATTGTTGATGTCTAAGAAATACTGTGATTGATATACCGCTTAAGATGGTTAAATTGTCGGTATTTAATATGTTAAAGTTTGCGCTAGCGCCTTGTTTTATTTGACTTGTATTTGTCCCATATACAGCAAAATTAAGTCATTTGAGCCCGTCGGTGAGTAAAAGAGCATAATGACGCGATTTACACAGCCAAATATATGGAAACGACAAGATGTATTGCTTGGAATTTGCAATACGAACATTTCAGTGTGTGTGGGTGTCAATCTGAGAACAGGTCAAAGGATACGAAAAGAATTGCATGAACCAAGTAGTAGGTTTGATGGTATTTGATGTCATTGCTAGTGACGATGAGATTTTGACTCTCTTCATATTCTCACAGAGCATCAACAAAATTACATATTCCTTGAGCAGGTAGTGCTGCCCTGCCCTAAGCAGTAGAACCCATTTTTGGATACATTCTGCAACATAATAATCCCTTACCACCTAACTCTCCATTAATTATTATTCGTGGGGTGCAGTAGAGCATACAACCAACATCTTCTAAAATGAACTAAAAGAAAATTTTGTGGCAGCATTTGCCGACTTAAAAAAGGAGGTAGCCTAGAAGAATTGCAAGAGATTTCAGATCCGCCTAGATGTATTTTTTTAAAGTAATAGTGAGGTTATTGAATAGATTTGCTCTTTAATTTTTGTTGTATCGTGGAGGAATAACAATACACAGATATACGGAAGTAATAAGTATTTTTCTCGGTAGATGCAGGAGTACATGTCCGTGCAGTGCGACAACAAATACTGAGGTGCGTAGACAATGACCGGGCTAGCCGTCAGCTGCTAAACTCCACTGTCGCTACTTGATAGTAGTCCTTTATATATTGTGAACCGTATGTCACATGTTCGAGATACGTCATAACAGCGTTTAAAGATATTTTTTGCCAGTTTGGTAAATATATCTGTTAAAGCTGATATTAATTTTTGGCGAGGGAGGAAATTGCTAGGACAATTTATCCATCACAGGATGTAGAACACTTTTAAGCGTTTAATTCTTCAAAGTGCATCGAAGCCCATTGTATTGAAAATAAATTAAGCACTAGAAGAAAACGTGTAATTCATGACAGCATGGGAAGATAAATCGACAGAAATATCTCAAAAAATCCCCAAAAAAGTGTCCGCGCTTTGCCCAAAAAAGAAAACCGAAAACCACTGATCACCTTATTTATATACAATTGGAATTAATCATGTGGTATTTAACTAATGTTGAATCGATATATATATATATCCGCAGACAGATCTGTTTTGGTGTATCACATTTCATCAGTACGGTTAGACATCCGATTGTTTTTACCAAGGATTGAAACCCGACCGAATTGGCGTCAGTCGCCGAATTAACTCTGAGCTATGGGCGCTCGTAGAAGGAGGCAGACATTTAGCGCGTGATCTATCATACGCCATTAGCTAAAGAGCTCTAATTTGTTACTGTGCGTAGATGCCAGAATAGATACTGTTTTTCAAATTTCACCATTATTCGAGAGTGCTCAATCAGGGTGTGAGAGCGTAATAAATATATTACATCCTTGTAAGAAGAATTTGCATGAAAAAAGAGTTTCAATTAGTTTGAGCAGCGATAATTTATGGTTAAAAAGACCGCATTAAAATGTAGTCGTAAATGTAGCATAAAATGCTTAATGTCTAACTTGTCACCTGAAGACTGTCTTTCTCACCTTTTCCACACGCCTATTTGAGTTGCCACTTTAGGTATTTAGGCCTAATTATGTGAGTTTTCTTCGTTTTTATTTTAATTTCAGAGATATAATATTTTTTCAGTAATTCCATGGGCAAGGTTGTGTTACTTTATCGTGTGTAATGTAAGGTTCCTCCTTTTTCTCATTTGTTTCTAGTCGTTTGATAATCGCTATTATCTTGAGTATGGATAACAACTGCCGTTTGTTGAGTTTTAACAATGTGAAGTAGTTTTTGCATTGTTTAGTTAGTCTGAATATTGTGCACTTTAATTTATTCTGGCATGCCAATTCTTGTCTATACTTAGCTTTCTCTCTGACTTCTCTCTCTCTCTCTCTCTCTCTCTCTCTCTCTCTCTCTCTCTCTATTGTTAGGGCAACTTTTTATTGCTTAACATATTAGATATTTTGGCATGATATCAGTTTGTCATAACTACATTGTTTGTAGTATTTCAATATATATATTCCCCTAATTAGTCCAAATAATTTTTTTCTGATTTTAAAAAATTGGCCAAACAGTTACTTCCTCACCACTTACCACTATTAACTCAAGGGTCAGTGCACGTAGAATTTACTACTAAATTCTTCCTTTACCTAAGCTAAATCTGGGCTTAGAATTTTGCCTCATTCTCTGTTTATAAGAGCTCAAAGAATGTATGCCTTAAAATGACATGTTATAAATGGCTATTTCCACATTAAGTATTATCTGAATTTACAGATATATATATATATATATATATATATATATATATATATATGTATATATATATATATATTAATTGTATCACCCCGAGCAAGGCGGTAACGCCACTGATGTGCAGGGGCTACGTAGTAGTGAGAAGATTGGTAAAGAGAAAGCGGGAAACCACATCCTAAACAGGGAACAAGGGATGAGACTCTTAACCTGTTCAATAGACGTGGTTGGAGTGTGAACCGGGCGATAGATAGATCTATCTACCCCAGTTGAAAAAAAAAACAAAGTGAGAAGATTGTTAAAGAAAAAGCCGGAAACCACAACCTAAATAGGGAACAAGGGATGAGCCTCTTAACCTGTTCAATAGACGTGGGTGGAGTGTGAACCGGGCGATAGATACATCTATCTACTCCAATTGAAAAACAAAAACAAAATAAAAAACAAAGTGAGAAGATTGTTAAAGAGAAAGCCGGAAACCACATCCTAAAGAGGGAACAAGGGATAAGCCAGCCTCTTAACCTGTTCAATAAACGTGGGTGGAGTGTGAACCGGGGGATAGATAGATCTATCTACTCCAATATATATATATATATATACATATGTGTGTGTGTGTGTGTGTGTGTGTGTGTGTGTGTGTGTGTGTGTGCGTGCGTGTTTGTGCGTGTGTGTGTGTGATTATCTAAACATTTAGTTTTTGGCATAATTAAATTGGATCATTACACCGTTGTTTTGCAAGAAGTCAATGCAATTATACGGTAATACTGTTGAATATTTTTCTTTCAGGAACGAGTTATTCCGTAAACCATATTTGTACCTGTTCGGTGTTTTCATGTGATTTATAATAAATGGTTTTAACGTTTTTTATTTTTTATTTTTTTTAAACTCTTACGTATCTACATATTTTGCCACCTTTGTAAAGCTCGGCTGTTTTTATTAGACTCCAGATTATATCTGTGTCTTTTACATTTTTATATTTGATTTTATGTAGCATATTAGATATACATGTATGGGAACTGAAATTAAAATATAAAAAACCCAGACATGCAAAATACATAGACTGTACAAGGAAGAAAATTTGCTAATATATTATTAACAAGTCCAAATGTATTTCTAAATGAATGAACAGAAATTATTACCAGGTCTGGGCATACCAAAAAGTACCTATTAGGATCAAAAAGTCATGGATGAAAATGTTCTAACTTCACCTAATTTTTTTAAAATTTCGCGTTCATAATAAGTACCTGTTATGTTAGCGTTTAACAAAAGGTAATATCAGTTATTATTAATCGCCTGAAGACTACAAAATGGTAGAAACATAGGTTGTGTAAAAACACATTTACGAATCTCACAGACACATACACAAGCACAAACACACAGATACAGACACAGACACAGACACGCGCGCGCACACACACACACACACACACACACACATGCTATATCATTCTCTAATGCGTGTCCTTTTATATGTGTAGTTTTGCATCTCATGTTTGTCTATATTTTTACACGAATTCTGTTTTAAATATACATAGTGCTATTCGATTTGTCTGCATGATGGATTATATGAACTCATTTTCATTGGCCATTTGTTCCTTTTGTCAACTTAAGTAACCACTTTTCTTAATCTTTCATTTTAACTTTCAGTCATTAGTCATCATTGTGATATAATTTGGGGAGTTCGTATTAATTCTTAAGCATTGTGTCTTTACTGTCATAATTACATTGTGACAGTATTACTGTGATGTCTTGAACATTTCCATATATTAATTTTCTTAAATGATATTATTTTAATTTCTCAATTATTTGTATTTGAACCTAGATTCAGTCCCTTAGCTATATTTTTACTACAATATCCTGTTCACGCTATTAAGTTGGATATGTTATTGTTTTCTTAAACGTTCATGTTAAGCTATATCTTAAGCTATATTTTATAGAAACAATGGATTATTGATTAGGAATGTATACATTTTTGCTGGAAAAGTTTGTAATTATTTGATTGTTTTACATTTTTAATCTACATTCATATCATACATATTTAGAAACAAAAAAATTTTCTCTAGTTTCGAGATGATCAAATGCTAGTTTTCTGTTAAATTTGGAATCTTATCAAAAGGGAACGATTTCAGTACTGATTCTGTGGAATGTACGACAAATATTTGTGAAAATATTTTTAAAACTGACAGGAAATTGCCCAAACTTTTCAAAAACCCCTGATGGTATTTGAAAATTGCAATATATAAAAAACAGATATAACTTATCAAACCTGTATATTCACTAAATATTCCTAATAATGATAATAGTAATATTAATATGAATATTAATAATATATATATATATATATATATATATATAGATAGATAGATAGATAGATAGATAGATAGCTATGAATAATAATAATAATAATAATATATATATGTATATATATATATATATATATATATGAGTATGTGTGTGTAATGTCTGTCCTTTTATACATGTGTATGTTCTTTATACACAAATGATTATGATATTGCTTTATTTTCTGACCTGCGAATCAAAAATATTATCAAGATATTCAATGAGTTGCTTCATGCAATAATTAAAAGTAAAACGACAAGCTTATTTATTTTCTCACAAACGTAAATATCTTAGAAAATGTACACATTCATTTGTATATGCTTATATTAAACAAACTATTACTTGCAGGAGAAAATCAGTATTACAATGAGTTGTTTTTAAATGTCTAAAAATTTATCTGAAAAATGTATCATCTTATTTCAGGCACACACAACCTTAAAGAGATTTATTTTTTAAAGATATGTATTTTTCTGGTGTTCGATGTTATTAGGCAAAGAAGTTCATAGTAAAATTAATTTATTTTCATCACTGAATAACAAATATTATATGCTACAAATACATATATTAGTCTGGGAGAATCACACCTGTATCTGCATAAACTATTGTTCTATTAGTTTAATTTGCTTATAAGATATTTATAAAGCTATAATCATACAATATTTCAGTCATTGAATTTTTTAAGTGCTCGTGTCTCAAGGTAGTACTGCAAGCGGCAAATTGATTTCTTCTCATTGGTATTATTTAACAGATTATTGTCTCCAATTCTCACATAGAGATGATTTTTGTTGATTGACATTGAAAGTTACTATTTGGTTAGTTTCTGGGTATTATCATTAAATTTATTTTGTGTCCTCCACATCTTTATGCAAAATTGTTTAATAGAAAATTTTCATGGAATACTAAGTAATATGGACATGCATTTAATATACTTATTAACCTACAGTTTCATTGCTGTGATGTATATCCCTCAAATGACTTACTGAACAATGTCATAGAATATTTCCAAGCACTTATTAAATATGAATCGACCAAAAGTTTTCTTATTTTTATAATCGTTTCAGGCAAAGCGTTACTGCCACTGCAAAGTGTTACATAAGAAGAAAGTGAAAAAAAGGAGAAACAACATACAAGGGATATCGTAGAATAAATAAGAGAAGAAGGGAAATTCTGGTGTGAAGAGAGCTGCATGGGAGTAGATTGGAATGGGAGAAGAACAAGATACAGGCGTTGTCGCGGAAAGGATGGGAGTCAAGAATATAAGAGATGGCAATTGTCGTTTTATTTAAATTCTTGGAGATTGTATCTCTCAGGAAAACAAGTATATGGAAGGGGGTTCGACAGGAAGAAAGTGCGAGAAAAGAAGATGAAAGAATAAAAGAATCTTTCACAAAATATTACATGTAACACTTTATTGAAGCACCCTCTGTAGTTTCTAATATTTTGCATATTACAATGTAGTATCTTATCTCTAAACAAGCCATCAAACAGACCTTCTATTGCAGTGCATTTAACACTAAATGTTGTTTTTAAATTTTTATGTTTTACGCGTAATATTTACTTTATTTATTTTAGGATGCTTTCAGGGGATTAGCCAATGTTTCTATTATTTTGCGTTTTATATTTCTGTTTAGATTTTCAATTTTATTTTCATCATATGTCAAATTATTTCTTTACATTATTGTTTGTAGTGCCAACATATATCATTTTGTTTTTTCATTTTCATTATCCGTGGGACAAATTCATCTTAATTTCAAATGTTTAGTAACAATTTCATAAATAAACAGATTATTGTAAACATATTCTCATTTCAAGTTAAAACTTTTATAAGGATACTGGAATTTTCTGATATGTTCAAGCCATTATATTGTAAACACTCTATACAATGTCGTATGTGTTAATTAAAAAAATAAATACTAACTTTCTTTATATTTATTTCCAATGCTATGTGTAATTTTCTTTTGGCAAACAAATCAACAATATTACATTCTAAACAATATTATAAAACTTAAATTTAAATTCAGTAAAAATATATAAGACACATATGAACCATTACTTCTTTTTAAACAAATGGTCCGATAGTGTTACAAATACCGTAGTTCTCAAACGTGTCGAATTACATAAACTATACACTCTTTACAAACAAGGATGAGTCAGCTGGATTTGACATGTAGAATATAAACCACATTGGTGGAATCCAAGTGTACGGATAACGGTCAAGATTGCATGACGTCAACCTCGTATTCGCTTCAAATATGTCAGCACAAAGGACATGAGATTTTCATGGACATCGAGATGTGGTAAAACATTGCCAATATGTCCATCGCGGTTTGGATTGATGAGAAGAGGAACCAAGGTTTGCCACTGTGAAGAAGCATGCTCGATGGAAAGAAAACTACATAGCGTGATAAGATGCATTCTTTGGAAACAAGATTGTAACTCACGTGTTTGCCTGCAGAAGCATGACACCAAACCTCTTAATTACGTCATAACACGTTGGGCAAAAACTAATTTTTATCTAGAGCGACGTATACTAAACAATGAAATAAAAGTGCTTGTAGGTAATTCGAAAGTTATTGTAAATCTTATTTCGTATTCTCAAAAATATCCGATTGAATTCAAATACAACGCCGTGTTTTTACCACATCTCGAACGTCAATATCTAATTACAAATTCTAGAACAGTATATTTTATCACCAATATTAAATAGGAAATAAACACATAAATTGATATAATGTTCTCTTAAAATCACCCCAGGGGAATAATATCTAAATCTAAGACAAACATTCTAACAATCAAAAATAAAGCTCTAACTAACATCAGCTAATGAAATATAAATTTACAGTCTCCTCAACAACCAATGCTACATCATTTTTAATAATGATTGTTACAAAGAACAAACAAAAGTTTTCTTGATAAACAATTGATAAACAACATTTCGGCCTCGTATTGTTCTTGTTTTAACGAATAAGAATTCATAAATTCGTTTTTCTTATCCGGAGTTGCTTAAGATGAATAGGTCACATTACGCTATTATGTCAAATGTGTTTTTCCTTCATTCATCATTTATCAGCGCCCAGCGAATGTGACTTGTTCGTTCAAGATTCAATCTGCAATTGACGTCAAAATCTTGCTTTCCACGTTATTTGATTTTTGGCGCGAATTCTGGCTCCTGCTGTTTCGCGACCTCTATCTCTAGCTTCTGTCTATTTCCTGTCTAGACATTTGTTACTAAGGGTATCATCTATCATAAAACTGACTTTAGGCTTCCACATGATCATCTCCTAGTTACCACGCGGAGACGAATCTCACTATATGTGTGTAGGTGTGTGTGTTTGGTTATCTATGTCCGTAACACAAAAGTGGACGCTCATAGTAGATTACATACATTGACGACAATCAATAGTAGTTATCCGTCGGAGAGTTTCGTTTATGTTCAAATGAAACATACAAAAGAACAAAATAATCTTCAGCAAAAGAAAATTCACCAGTTGTGACCCGAGTTAAAACATCTAAACAGACAGTATAAACAAGCAATTTAGATACAAAAGCGTCTTTTCGGAATTCCGAACTATCTTAAGGAAAAAAACAAAAAAACTCTTCGTAGGACAGAAATACACAGAAAAAGTACGAAATAGAGGGCTATGAAAATATCTGCTTTATTACAAACTCTTTTGGTTTTACGAATAGGTTACTCGGAGATAAGAGGAATGGGAATCTTGAGTGTACGGTGGAAGAAATAAATTCTTCCCAACGAGAAACACTCAGCGACCAAGAAAGAAATACTCCAGGCGAAAACGATGCAATAATGCACTCTGAACTACCAGAAATAAGTTTTGACCTGAGGGTACCAACTTTGAAAAAATTAAAGAAGATCATATCGAAATTTAGTTCATCTTCGGCACCAGGACCCACCGATATTCCTTATAGTACCTAGAACAGATGTCCATACGCCGATTTTCATCTCTGGAAGTTATTAATAATAATTTGGAGAAGAGGTAAAGTAGCAAAACACTGGGAGTTCGCTAATGCCGTAAAGAAAATTCAAAAAGAGTTGAACAGTTCAGAATGGTTTCTTTGCCTGACACTGAGAAGAAACACTTCTTCAGTGTTTTTACCAAACAATTAGGCATTACCTATTTACACACAATTGCATAGGCACTTCAGTACAGAAGGGAGGGTTTACCGGCATTCCAGGTTTTCTACAGCATATTGGCGTCATGACGCAGCTCCTTAGAGAAGCAAAAGAATGAAAAGGCGATCTTTCCAGACATATTGTGTGTGGAAACTTTTAGAAGTTACCATGTCTCTATTTGTGTAAGGAATCACATACAAAATTATTATAATGATTTTAAATTAAGAACAACTATTGATTTGATATCTTCCGATTGGCATCGATTAGAAAGGGGAATTATAACTGGATGCACTATCTCAGTGATATTGTTTACTTTAACAATGAATATATTGGGAAAATTACCAGAGTTTGAGGGTCAAGTCACAGTGACGAGAAACGGAATATGACCACCCCTATTTCGTGCATTTATGAACGATCTGACAATTACTACCTCAACAGTCTCTAGATGCCGGTGGATTTTGAAATGTTTAGAAAAGATAATAGCGTGGGCAAGAATGAATTTTAAACAGACAAAATTAGGGTCATTAATATTGAAGGATGCATTTTGATAGAAAAGTTACGTTTCAAAATTGCAGGAACTATTATCCTGTCATTAAAAGAAATATCTGTCAAGTGACTGGGAAAAAAATTCAGTTCGAATTTAAAAGTTACTAACGCTACTCAGAAATGTTCTTCAGACTGTGAAGTAATGTTAAACAAAGTTGACATATCAGGTCTACCAAGCCGTTTCAAGTCATGGATATACGAACATAGCATTCTGCCCAAGATTTTGTGGCCACTGATGTTATATGAAGTGGCATTGACAACATTTGAGATAATTTGTGAGTAAAGTGAGCATATACTTGAGAAGATGGCTCGGGGTACCAAGAAGTGTAATTAGTGCAGCTCTGTATGGAATTGCAACATCCCTTCAGAGTATTAGTGGAAGTGTTTAAAGTGGCGAAGACGAGAATGGTAAACAAATATAGGGATACAAGTGATCCTAAAGTTACAAAAGCCGGTATTGAGGTTCTAACGAAGAGAAAGTGGATAGGATTACACGAGCTCAGTTCTGCAGAGCAGAGATCGCGAAAAAACGCTAGTACAACATTAGCAGTGGGCAGATCGGGTCTAGATTACTGCTCCAATCAGAAGTGAGAGCGGGTATGGAGGAAATTAGAACAAGCAAAAAGTGACTTTAGAGTAACCTAGAAGTAACCTAGAAATAATGAATATATCACGGACAGATCTCTGGTACACCGATCGCAGTAACACAAGTTCGTTTTGCAGTCAATACATTATACACAGCCTAAACCAGCAAACCTCCACACGTGGGGAAAGAGTGTGCCACCACTTTGTCCATGGTGCCAGAAGATAGGATTCTTCCAACACATATTAAGCAGTTGCATCAAGGCACTTAGCGCGCGAAGATATCGGTGGCGAATTGATAAAGTTTTAGGAATCCTTGCAGCAATAGTATCAAATAGCTTAAAAGGAAATAAATATGAACCAAATTAGAATATGATCATATTCTTTCAGAAGCTGGGGAAAAATAAAGACAAAGCAGAAGAAAGAGAGTTTTCACAGTCAAGCAGATTAAATTTCCAATGGAAACTAAGCTTCGTCCAGACATGGTTATTTTTTTCGGAGAACACCAAACAAGTAATCATGTTAAAAGTTCTATGAGAAGAAAATATGGACGAGGCCCACGAAGGGAAGCTTGCAAAATGTGTACTGATGGTAGAGGAATGTAGAAGACTAGGTTGGTGGGCCAATTGTAGACCGAGTGAAATCGGTTGCAGACGATTTGCTGGACGTTCTCTAAGATGTTGCTAAAATTAGGTGTAACAGGTTTGGCAAAAAGCAAAGCATTTAGCTCAGATACATTGCCAGCCTAAAAGGTTCTGAGCTGGCTTTAGTTGAAGGGATCAAGTGAAAGGCAGTAAATAAAGAAATGAAAGGAAAACGCGATGTATATATATCGTGATATATATATATATATATATATATATATATATAT
>JBBBDQ010000261.1:2142500-2292500 GCA_037127315.1 Ascarosepion bandense
CCTTGAGTCTATTCTATAAATACTTTTATGGCTTTTGCTCCAACGAACTTGCAACTGCAACAAGTGTTTACTCGTTCAACCAGATTGGCAAAATGGTCTCATCCATTCACAATCTACTCCTGCAGCTTCTTTTCGCACACTTCCTGCCT
The DNA here is from genome assembly GCA_037127315.1 of Ascarosepion bandense. Classification (NCBI taxonomy): domain Eukaryota; kingdom Metazoa; phylum Mollusca; class Cephalopoda; order Sepiida; family Sepiidae; genus Ascarosepion; species Ascarosepion bandense. The sequence goes on from JBBBDQ010000261.1 coordinate 2,142,650, forward strand.
GTGGAATTCGCTTCCATATCCTTGCCTTCCTGACGGCTAGAAGCTCCAGGAATTTGAACGCAATGTCAATACTCATGTCTTAACTACTTAACTGCAGTTCTTTCTACACCACCCTGTATATCCTTTCCTTTGTTTCCACCTTTGCAACTGTCATCACACTGTATTCTCATTCTTTCTATTCCTCCTATATAACTGGTTCGTCCTTCTCTTCACTCCATCCTATCTAATTTTTTTTACACTTATGTAGTCCCCAAATATTTTTACTCATATGTAACCCCCTGCACATCAGTAGCGTTACCGCCTTGCTCGGCGTGATACGATTAATATATATATATATATATATATATATATATATATATATATATATATATATATATATACGCACGTTCGTTCACGCATAGACATAATTGTGTAATTATGTGTGTCAAAAAGAGTTGGATGAATCCAATACTGATTAAGAAGTTGTTTATTTTGATCACTAGTGATGGTGACGTTATGCTTCCATACATCATCCCACACGGCTTCGCAATCAACAATTAGACCTAAATCAATTAACTTGTTGAGTTAGGGCTGCTCTGGATGAAGAGAGTGACTTCTGGAAGACCCTTTATCTGATAAATGGATTCTGCAACATATTGCATAAACAGGAGAACACAGTCATAGTTGTCAGAGACTTTCTGCAACCATATAATTCTTTAATGTTTCCATATATCACCCCAATTGCAAAATTAATTATAAGTATGTGTAATTTGGACAATACTTTATACAACGCACAGTTTTTGTGCTTCTGTTTGTGTGAGAAAACATATGCATTTTAACTCTGTCTGTAGGAGAAGAGAGCCATCTACATACTTATTGATAATCACAATAAAAAAATTTAAAGTTAATGAAAAGTGATAGAAACTTTATGTATATTTATGCAAAGGTAATATTCGTCATATATGCATATTTCCAGACACCTTCAGATTATATATTCCCTCTCATAAATTTATACTCAGATATTTATGAGATTGTTAATTGATTTGTACAAAAGTTTTCGACATCATTATTTGTGAAAAATATAGTATGAATATATAAAAAATTTTCTCAGAAAACTAATTTGCAAGATTTCGCAACAAAATAGTAAAATTTATGATCCTCATACGTTAAACTTAAATGAGAATAAAAGTTTTATTTATTCATCCTAAATAATTAGATCCTTTTGTTATCTTCTTCATCACAACTTTTATGACAATTATTAACTGTACGGTAATTGAAAGCAATATATTACGCTAGTATTCCATCACGCAATACAAAAATAATTTCTTACAAAACAATGTATTATGTTCTCAGGTCAAGTATTGTTCAACGTTATTAAAAAGGTTTAAATGATAGCGCCATCTTGTTTTTTAATTACATTTGTAAACAACAAATGTTACTCATAAAATATATTAGGTTAAATTAGAAATATTTTTTACATTATAGAACAATAGAAACAACAAGGTTGTATTATATATTATTAAATTAAAATGTTTTCTTTCCACGCATTGTAATTATTTTATCAATATGAATTTGACTTAAAATTGAATTATTTTCATCGCAAGAAGAGAATATATATTTTACATTCTGAAAATGTTTATACAATCAATCATCACATATTATTATTCAAATATCATCATTTGGTTTAAATTTGTCGTTCCCTTTATTCAAAAGAATATTTTATAAAAATTACTGAATAGTAAAATTTTTAAGACGAAATATTTTTGGCAGCCATTCAAGGTTGAATTCAAATTTAAGTCACAACTGAACTAGCGAGAAAATCTTACTAACCATTGTTAGAGTGCTTATAACATATTGAAAGTAGCTGTAGTTAAATTCCTGCTGTTAAATGCGGGAAGGTTTATGGACTATCAAGGAAGAAAATAGGATTGACGGGCCGAATTCTAATTTCAGTTTTGGCTGTTGGATTCAGTTTTTCAGAAATACCATTGAAAAGATATAAATCGATCACCTCTCCAACCCACTAGTTAATAACGAGTGATAATAGACACTATGCATTTGGTTTTAAATCAGTTCAAGAAAGGGACAAGTCTGCATTCAAATATTTTCCGTTATACATAATTCTATATTTTCCTCTCTTAAATAGCACAAGAGTTACGCCTAGCCACTACCTCATAATATGTAAAATGCTTGTCAAAGAGGATATTTAGTTTCAGAGAGAGAAAGAAAGATAAACAGAAAGAAAAATAAGAGAAAGAAATGTCAGAAATGTTTAAGGCCTTTTTCATTTAAACTGGAACAAACTAATTTCCAATGTTTTCTTTTAGATGTTCGGCTGAAATATGAAACAATTCGATATTCTATGGATATTTAATCGTCTTATAAATCTTCACGAGTTTATCAATCATTAACGCAAGAATTAAAATTCATAGAAAACTTAAGATGGGAAAAATACGAACTATTCACGTGCATATCTAGTAATTACTATTATTATTAGACATTCATCTTAACTAATAAATGCATTCATATCTGCACTTTCTTATTTCTATAATATGACATGAATAAAATATTTACTTAGTGTGTGCAAAGCATTTCAGTAACTGTTTATTTTTCTGAAAAATCATGTTAGAATGTAGTTCCTACAATATCACGAAGATAACCATGTATCTGTATAAAAATGTTAGAAAACTGAAACATATTTTGAAAATGTCTGTGTAAACATTTGTTAGTGTCGAATGAAATATGAATTATTGTTTAGACAATTAACGACGCTAATTTAATTAAGCACACTGCCTTGACAAATACATTGCATAAGAGAAATATATGGATTGTTATTTAAAATGTATTCATGTTGAATAAACTATGTAAGCCTACATAAATATCTGCAAATTGTTGTCACATAAACAACAATGCCGTAGCGTGCAGTCACAAACAAAGCCTCATATACCAACCTCATGTATGCTTGCCCGCGTGAGCGCGCACACGCACGCGCGCACACACACACACACACACACACACACACACACACACACACACACATATATATATATATATATATATATATATATATATATATGAATTATTTGTTCTTCATTGTTCCTGCAGATGTTAATGTTCCTTGATGTTAGAGTGTCGGTGTGTGTGTGTCTGTCTCTGTGTGTGTTTTGCGCATTTGTTTGTGTACATGCGTTCGAGGGGTGTGTGCGTGTAGCGTGTTATTGTCAGGATCGGGAAATATGGAAGAGTTTGTGTTGTGGGGAAAATGGTTTAATTCTATTCCATAATATTTTATCGTCAAGTGTTCAATATCGTTGTGAAGAAAAGGCATTGATAGTCATAGTGCAAAGTATTTGTTACTTTAACTGAGCAGAGTCATGTCGAATTCAAAGTTCCGTGAAGACACCTTTATGATGCCCTCGCTTATCGGGGTAGTGTTTCTTGCTGTTATGTAACGAATTATTTTACATTTTGAAAGGAAGTTCGATATTTTGTATGATTATCCTGTTTACGATTGGTTGTTTTTCTTTTTCTTTTTCTTTATTTTTATTCGATCTCTTTATAAAGCATCTTTTGTTAATTTTTTTCTTGTACTCATCAGTGCGTAAATATTATTCCAGATATAAGAAAAAGAACTAGATGACTCGTGGCGTAGAATGAAGTCAAAATCGCTGAGAAGAAACAGGCACGTGTATGGACTTTCTAACTTCCTCAACATTAATCTATGTATTTTTTTGTTTTTTAATCATTTCACCCCGAGCAAGGCAGAAACGCCACTGATGTGCAGGGGGTTACATAAATGTAAAAAGATTAATTAGAAAAGAGTGAGGAGTACAAGCTAGTTAGAAAGGAACAATAGAAATCTGAGAAAGCAGGTGAAATGACAGGTACATGGGCGGAGAGAAAGGGATGGATTATACAGGGGAGGGGAGAGAGCTAGAGGCCAGTGGTTAGTAGGTGAGTATTAACTTTGCTTTTAAATTTCTGGAGGTCGTAGCCGTCAGGAAAGCAAGAATATGGGAGTGAGTTCCACAGGCGGGAAGTGCGAGAGAGGAAGCTGCAGGAGTAGAATTGTCGTCTGCGTTTGGCTAACCTGACTGTGAATGGGTGGGACCCAGTTGCCAGTCTGGTTGAACGGGTAAACACCTGTTGAGGAGGCATCAGTGACTTAAGCTCATCCTAGCAGAAGCCATGAAAGTATTTATAGAAGAGACAGAGGTAGGCCACATTTCGACGATGGGAAAGTGGCTGCAGACGAGTCGCCAGATCAGTACCTATCACATTACAGACTCTCCTTTGGAGCTTGTCAAGAACACTGAGGAGAACGGCAGGGGCACCTGACCATAAATGGCAGCAGTACTCCATGCACGGACGGATGGTTGACTTGTATATATGCAGGATGGATTCAGGTGGAAAAAACATCCTGGATCGACATAGTGACCCAATCTTCTTAGCAGTAGATTTTGCTATGGATTCAATATAGTGGTTCCATTTGAGGTCTGAGGACAGGGTAAGTCCGAGGAGGCGTAGTGTATTACTCTCCGGGAGAATTATCTGGTCCATGCTTATGGGAGGCAGAAGAGGTTGCCTGTAATGGTTGACGGACAACAGCTTGGTCTTAGATGAATTGAAGTTGACAAGCCACTTCTTGCCCCAGTTCACCACAGAGTGTAGATCCCGCTCAAGGTCAGCAGCGAGATTATGTCTGTCCGCCACGACAGGTTTCTTACTGGAGCGGGAGTATATTGTAGTGTCATCTGCGTAGATGCCTACTTGGGACTTGATCTCATCTGGGAGGTCGTTGATGAAAATAAGGAAGAGCGTTGGGCCCAGGATAGAGCCTTGTGGGACACCAGCATTCGTGCTGTAGGACGAAGAGGCACGCCCATTCAGAACGACCTTCATTTTGCGGTTATTTAAGAAAGATTGGATTAGGTCAAGCAGGCGACAGGTAATACCATAACCGCGTAGTTTGCATAGGGGGCCAGGGTGCCAAACCCTGTCGAAAGCCTTGGAGATATCCAGAGCAACCGCGCGAGCCTCGTCAGACTCATCAAGGGCCTGTAGCAGGTACTCCGTTACAGTAGTTAGCAGGTCGGCTGTGGACCTGTCAAATCGGAATCCATATTGCCTGTCGGATAATAGTTTGTGGGCGGTGAGATGATGAACTATTTCAGCATTTATTATAGCCTCGAACACTTTCCCGAATATTGGTAGAAGACTGATAGGGCGATAGTTGGATGGGTCCGAGGGTTCACCACAATTCTTAAAGACAGGAACGACTGAGGAGAATTTCCAGCATGCAGGAAAGCAGGAAGCAGAAAGGCAGTAGTTAAACAGTTTAGAGAGGACAGGGGAAAGTTCAGGGGCACACCACTTAAGGACTATCACCGGGATTCCATCGTCTCCACACGCCTTATGGGGGTCGAGTTTTGAAATTACTCTGGATACTATTGTCGGAGTAATATATACGTCATGCAGTTTGGCCTCAGTTCTAATAGGGAAGTCGGGTGGGTGCACTCCGGACGAGTCGAGTGTGGAGTTGGATGAGAATCTGCGGGCAAAGCACTCAGCTTTCTCAGCAGATGACTTGAGAACATCAAATCCATGGATTAAAGGAGGTATTGAGGATTTCCTATTGTTGAGCACTCGTTTACAAATCCTCCAATAGTCCTTGGAGCCGAACTTGCGGTCAGCTATGTGCTGTCGCATTCTCTCCGCAAACAACTGTTTGGCGTCATTTAGGGTTCTCTTGCACTCACTGCGAGCGGATGTGAACAGGCGCCTATTGTGATCAGTTGGCTGTCTCCGGAATAGACGGAAGTAATGGTTCCTGTGGGCAATGGCGGCTGAGCAGGCCGGAGAGAACCACGGAGAGGAATGAGGTTTTAAGCAATACTTCCTGGTGGGTATGAAGGCATCAATGCCAGCTTTCACCCATGACGAGACCTCAAAGGCACAGTCATCAACTGATAGGTCAAACACTTTTCCGCAAGGGACGTCGCAGAGGAAATCGCGAAAGGCATCCCAGTCAGCTTTTTGGTAGAGGTAGGAGGTTCTATAAGTAGGGGGATCCTGGGGGGAGTGAGATTGGAAAGACATACTGAGGGAGACTACAGCGTGGTCGGAGTTGCCGAGAGGGCAAAGCTGCGAGACTTGATAGTGAAACATATATCTAGCAGTGAGGAATGACCCGAGGGTGTGCTTGGGAAGCGAGTGGGGAAGTCCACCACTTGCGTAAGGGATTGGGAAATAGCAAAGTTCATGGCGTGAATGCCCGCCGAATCAGTAACAGCGTTTTCAAGCCACTCAGAATGATGGGCATTGAGGTCTCCAAATACAAATATGTGGGCAAATGGGTGATAGGAAATAGCCTTATCTATGTCGTCGGCAATGCTATCTAGTAGGGAGCAGTCAGGAGAGGAGGGAGAACGGTAAAGGAAGAATAGGTAGCTAACCGAACTGAGGAGAGACAAGCGGAGACATATGTATTGGTGGTCAGTAGATTCGAGTGAAGTCACCCTAGTTATGGGGAGGTGTTCGCTGACATAAACACCCAGCCCATGCATGTGGACAGTAGAATCCTTCCTTAAAAGGGGAAGATAACCAGGGATGAAGAGGTCAGAGGAGGGAATAGCTGAGTTGAGGTTAGTTTCGCAGAGCGCGAGGATGTCAGGGGACTTTTCATGCAGGAACGCTTCTACACTAGCAAAGTTAGTACGAATGCCTCGGATATTAGTGAAGGAGAGGTTAATGGGCTTAGGTGGTTTGGATTTAACTGGTTTAGGGTCATTTCTGTTAGGATATTTTGGAGATCAGAAAGATAAACGGGTTTCGTTATGTAAACACAAATTGTTATCTCCAATTTATTCGCCTGAAGAACGTCAAATTAAAACTCAAGACACATGTAGTCACACAAATACCATTATGGACATTAGGAGCCAGAAGAGCGTGAAGCAGAATCAGGTCAGAGATAGGGCAGGAACCCTGCGGGTTCGTCAAAGACACTGGAACAAAGAACGCCATATTAATGATTAGGATGCTCTCCGAAAGGGCAAAACAAATGAAGAAAAACTTGTACCTGTGTTTTATTGACTATGCGAAGGCATTCCACAAGATACGACACAAAGAATTGATGGAGATGCTCGGCAGCCTTGACATTTTTGGGAATGATATGAGAGTAATCAAGAATATATACTGGCAGCAAATTGCCTGCATACAGACGGGTAACGATTTCAGTAGATTTACAAAGATAGAAAGAGGCGTAAGACAATGATATGACTTTTCACCTCATTTGTTCAACATGTACAGCGAGAATATTTGGAGGACCCCATATGACACGCCAGGATTTGTTATTGGAGTGCACAATTGAACAACATAAGGTATGCAGATGATGTACTGATTGCAGACACGAAAAGGAAATTACAAGACCTCCTACAGAAGGTAGCGGTGGAGAGTGACAAAAAAGGACTGCAAATAAACTTCAAGAAAACTGAATGCATGGCCATCAGCAAGAGGATCAACCCAAAATCCCAAATACAAGTGGAGGATACCAGAATCATGGAAGTACAAAAATTTAAATACCTAGAAATTGTTCTAACAAGAGATGGAAAGTGCAACACAAAGATCCGAAGACGAATTTGCATGGCAAATGACGCTTTCCAGAAGCTGAGTAATGTGCTAAAACACAGGAAAATTTCACTAGAAACAGAGAAAAGAGCGTTCAATTACTAAGTGAACTGAATTCTCTGGGTGACTGACGTGGATATACACCGCATAAATATAAGACGTTACAACTTCCCGTTGCTCATTCCATGCGCCCAGTTCATAGGGAGTGAGAAAACACCAAATCGGTCGAGTTTCGATCCCGGCTGAAATCAAGTGGATGTCTAGCCACTCAGCGGAAATGTGATACACCGATAGACGCTTGTATATAGATGACTAATATATATATATATATATATATATATATATATATATATATATATATATATATAGTAATGATCATCTACGTATACTGTCTTAATATGTATAGGAAAGAATATTAATAAAAAGTTTTGAATTTAAAAATGTACTTTTTTTGAACAGTATTTGTTTATTTTTATTATAATATTTTATATTTCAAACCGTCCTCGGTCTTTCATCAGAAACAAGTGATTTTTAAATTTGAATTAGAAACGTATTTCACAATAGCGTCGGAATATTTTTTGTGTTTACATCACGTGGTGTGTTTACATCACGTGGCTTCACTCTGTTGATAGCTGTCTCAGGTTCAAATCCTACTGAGCAAGCGACATTTTTGTAACAAAAGTAGTTTAAATATACTGTTTCATTAAAAACAGAATATCTACTCAAATACGTGCATTCATTAACAGAAATGTTGAAAAGACAATATATATATATATATTGTAAATATATATATATATAAGTAAATTCGACCACTACACAGTTGACTTAAAAGTTTTAAATAAATCTATATTGTAGAACTTTTGAATATATTTCATTTAAATAAGAGTTGTTTTCACAACGTATGTTTCAAACATTCGGTATTTCAGGCGATTTACAATAACCGATTTTTCCATTTCTCAAAAGCATGAATAGGTATTAATTACGGCCGTGCGACAAGAATTTTTAGAAGACCAAGAATTGGTGAGTAGGATCTTAAAACACATTAAACAATGTTTGTATGATCCTAGTATGTATTTATAGGTGTTGGAACATCTGGACAAAATCTCTGATCTTTCATTTAGTAAAATTATTTTCATGCATGGCTAGACAATCTGTTACAAATTTTGAGGTTTTGTAGTTTAAAGATAGATTTACGGTTATTCCAAAATCTTTTAAATAACTTTAGTCGACCACAACATTTTTCTTTCTCTGTTTTATGATATGTAGGTCTATTTGCTAATAACCTCTTCTGTTTTACCAGGTCCGTTAATTGGGGATATACTTTTGTTGCAAGAGTTACATTCTTTGTTAGTGACGTTATTTTGTACGTTGTCTTTTAGCATTCTGTTTTATATATATATATATATATATATAAAATTAAATTTCTTAAGAATAATAATCTATTAAATGAATATAGCAAAATCAATATCAAATGTAAACATTGCAAAATGTTCATCTTAGAATATAAATAATACAGTTGATTAACTTGATATATCTGATAATACATTTTATATAATACAAATTAAATAGATATTAAAATATATAAATTGAATTTTAAAAACTAGATACATATGTAAAAGATTGCCTTATGGTATTAAGAATGGTATTAGAATATAAGACCAATATAAAAAAAAATTATATAAAAACAATGAAGTGAATTAAAAAGTATATGGATATTAAAAAAGTTATCTATAAATGAAAATATAAAATTTCAAAATAATTAGAATAACATGCATCCTTAATCGAAATAAAATAGTATATAATACTCAAATAACCCATTAATTTAGCTCCAATATTTTATTTGATTCTTTTTTCATTCTTTTCTCTTTTCTTCTTTCTTTTTAGTTTTAAAATGTGTTGATGCATAGAAAAAGCGAAAAGAAAATATTTTTTAATAATAATTGATATATCAACAAAATTTTTAAAATAAGTTGAGATTTTCGCCATTAAGATTGAAAAATGAAACAATGCATTCCGTAAAAAATATTTTCTTAAAATTCTAAAGTGAATAATTATTCTGAAAATTTAAATTGAGTACGCACCTATTTTTTTTATATAATGTCATATCTATAAATACAAAAACCTTATTGTTTCTTATATTTTTATGAAAATTTAAATTGAGTACGCACCTATTTTTTTATATAAGGTCATATCTATAAATACAAAAACCTTATTGTTTCTTATATTTTTATGAAAATTTAAATTGAGTACGAACCTATTTTTTTTATATAAGGTCATATCTATAAATACAAAATCCTTATTGTTTCTTATATTTTTATGAAAATTTAAATTGAGTACGCACCTATTTTTTATATAAGGTCATATCTATAAATACAAAAACCTTATTGTTTCTTATATTTTTATGAAAATTTAAATTGAGTACGCACCTATTTTTTTATATAAGGTCATATCTATAAATACAATAACCTTATGGTTTCTTATATTTTTATGAAAATTTAAATTGAGTACATACCTATTTTTTTATATAAGGTCATATCTATAAATACAAAAACCTTATTGTTTCTTATATTTTTATGAAAATTTAAATTGAGTACGCACCTATTTTTTTATATAAGGTCATATCTATAAATACAAAAACCTTATTGTTTCTTATATTTTTATGAAAATTTAAATTGAGTACGCACCTATTTTTTTATATAAGGTCATATCTATAAATACAAAAACCTTATTGTTTCTTATATTTTTATGAAAATTTAAATTGAGTACACACCTATTTTTTTTATATAAGGTCATATCTATAAATACAAAAACCTTATTGTTTCTTATATTTGTGAAAATTTAAATTGAGTACGCACCTATTTTTTTATATAAGGTCATATCTATAAATACAAAAACCTTATTGTTTCTTATATTTTTATGAAAATTTAAATTGAGTACATACCTATTTTTTTTATATAAGGTCATATCTATAAATACAAAAACCTTATTGTTTCTTATATTTTTGTGAAAATTTAAATTGAGTACGCACCTATTTTTTTATATAAGGTCATATCTATAAATACAAAAAACCTTATTGTTACTTATATTTTTATGAAAATTTAAATTGAGTACGCACCTATTTTTTTTATATAAGGTCCCACATATCTATAAATACAAAAACCTTATTGTTTCTTATATTTTTATGAAAATTTAAATTGAGTACATACCTATTTTTTTATATAAGGTCATATCTATAAATACAAAACCTTATTGTTTCTTATATTTTTATGAAAATTTAAATTGAGTACACACCTATTTTTTTATATAGAGTCATATCTATAAATACAAAAAACCTTATTGTTTCTTATATTTTTATGAAAATTTAAATTGAGTACGCACCTATTTTTTTATATAAGGTCATATCTATAAATACAAAAACCTTATTGTTTCTTATATTTTTATGAAAATTTAAATTGAGTACGCACCTATTTTTTTTTATATAAGGTCATATCTATAAATACAAAAACCTTATTATTTTCTTATATTTTTATAAATTTAAATTGAGTACGCACCTATTTTTTTATATAAGGTCATATCTATAAATACAAAAACCTTATTGTTTCTTATATTTTATGAAAATTTAAATTGAGTACGCACCTATTTTTTTTATATAAGGTCATATCTATAAATACAAAAACCTTATTGTTTCTTATATTTTTATGAAAATTTAAATTGGTACGCACCTATTTTTTTATATAAGGTCATATCTATAAATACAAAAACCTTATTGTTTCTTATATTTTTATAGAAATTTAAATTGAGTACGCACCTATTTTTTTATATAAGGTCATATCTATAAATACAAAAACCTTATTGTTTCTTATATTTTTATGAAAATTTAAAATTGAGTACGCACCTATTTTTTTATATAAGGTCATATCTATAAATACAAAAACCTTATTGTTTCTTATATTTTATGAAAATTTAAATTGAGTACGCACCTATTTTTTTATATAGGAATCCATATCTATAAATACAAAAACCTTATTGTTTCTTATATTTTTATGAAAATTTAAATTGAGTACGCACCTATTTTTTTTTTATATAATGTCATATCTATAAATACAAAAACCTTATTGTTTCTTATATTTTTATGAAAATTTAAATTGAGTACGCACCTATTTTTTCATATAAGGTCATATCTATAAATACAAAAACCTTATTGTTTCTTATATTTTTATGAAAATTTAAATTGAGTACGCACCTATTTTTTTATATAAGGTCATATCTATAAATACAAAAACCTTATTGTTTCTTATATTTTTATGAAAATTTAAATTGAGTACGCACCTATTTTTTTTATATAAGGTCATATCTATAAATACAAAAACCTTATTGTTTCTTATATTTTTATGAAAATTTAAATTGAGTACGCACCTATTTTTTTATATAAGGTCATATCTATAAATACAAAAACGTAACCTTATTGTTTCTTATATTTTTTATGAAAATTTAAATTGAGTACGCACCTATTTTTTTATATAAGGTCATATCTATAAATACAAAAACCTTATTGTTTCTTATATTTTTATGAAAATTTAAATTGAGTACGCACCTATTTTTTTTATATAAGGTCATATCTATAAATACAAAAACCTTATTGTTTCTTATATTTTTATGAAAATTTAAATTGAGTACGCACCTATTTTTATATAAGGTCATATCTATAAATACAAAAACCTTATTGTTTCTTATATTTTTATGAAAATTTAAATTGAGTACGCACCTATTTTTTTTATATAAGGTCATATCTATAAATACAAAAACACTTATTGTTTCTTATATTTTTATGAAAATTTAAATTGAGTACGCACCTATTTTTTTATATAAGGTCATATCTATAAATACAAAAACCTTATTGTTTCTTATATTTTTATGAAAATTTAAATTGAGTACGCACCTATTTTTTTTATATAAGGTCATATCTATAAATACAAAAACCTTATTGTTTCTTATATTTTTATGAAAATTTAAATTGGTACCACCTATTTTTTTATATAAGGTCATATCTATAAATACAAAAACCTTATTGTTTCTTATATGAAAATTTAAATTGAGCACTGTATTTTTATATAAGGTCATATCTATAAATACAAAAACCTTTATTGTTTCTTATATTTTTGTGAAAATTTAAATTGAGTACGCACCTATTTTTTTATATAAGGTCATATCTAGAATACAAAAACCTTATTGTTTCTTATATTTTTATGAAAATTTAAATTGAGTACGCACCTATTTTTTTTATATAAGGTCATATCTATAATACAAAAACCTTATTGTTTCTTATATTTTCATGAAAATTTAAATTGAGTCATGAATTTATTTTTTTTATATAAGGTCATATCTATAAATACAAAACTTTATTGTTTTCTATATTTTTATGAAAATTTAAATTGAGTACGCACCTATTTTTTATATATATTTATCTATAAATACAAAAACCTTATTGTTTCTTATATTTTTATGAAAATTTAAATTGCAGTACGCACCTATTTTTTTATATGTCATATCTATAAATACAAAAACTCATTGTTTCTATATTTTTATGAAAATTTAAATTGAGTACGCACCTATTTTTTTTATATAAGGTCATATCTATAAATACAAAACCTTATTGTTTCTTATATTTTTATGAAAAATTTAAACTGAGGGCATAATCTATTTTTTTATATAAGGTCATATCTATAAATACAAAAAACCTTATTGTTTCTTATATTTTATGAAAATTAAATTGAGTACGCACCTATTTTTTTATATAAGGTCATATCTATAAATACAAAAACCTTATTGTTTTCTATATTTTTAAGGAAATTTGAAATTGAGTACGCACCTATTTTTTATATAAGGACATATCTATAAATACAAAAACCTTATTGTTTTTATATTTATGAAAATTTAAATTGAGTACGCACCTATTTTTTTATATAAGGTCATATATCTATAGCATTACAAAAAAACCTTATTGTTTCTTATATTTTTAAGAGTACCCTAAATTGAGTACGCACCTATTTTTTTATATAAGGTCATATCTATAAATACAAAAACCTTATTGTTTCTTATATTTTTATATAAAAATTTAAATTGAGGTACGCACCTATTTTTTATATAAGGTCATATCTATAAAATACAAACCTTATTGTTTTTTATATTTTTATGAAAATTTAAATTGAGTACGCAATCTATTTTTTTTATATAATGTCATATCTATAAATACAAAACCTTATTGTTTCTTATATTTATGTGAAAATTTAAATTGAGTACGCACCTATTTTTTCATATAAGGTCATATCTATAAATACAAAAACCTTATTGTTTCTTATATTTTTATGAAAATTTAAATTGAGTACGCACCTATTTTTTTATATAAGGTCATATCTATAAATACAAAAACCTTATTGTTTCTTATATTTTTATGAAAATTTAAATTGAGTACGCACCTATTTTTTTTATATAAGGTCATATCTATAAATACAAAAACCTTATTGTTTCTTATATTTTTATGAAAATTTAAATTGAGTACGTACCTATTTTTTTTATATAAGGTCATATCTATAAATACAAAAACCTTATTGTTTCTTATATTTTTAAGTGAAAATTTAAATTGAGTACGCACTCTATTTTATATAAGGTCATATCTATAAATACAAAACCTTATTGTTTCTTATATTTTTATGAAAATTTAAATTATACGCACCTATTTTTTTTATATAAGGTCATATCTATAAATACAAAACCTTATTGTTTCTATATTTTTATGAAAATTAAATTGAGTACGCACCTATTTTTTTATATAAGGTCATATCTATAAATACAAAAACCTTATTGTTTCTATATATTTTTATGAAAATTTAAATTGAGTACGCACCTATTTTTTTTATATAAGGTCATATCTATAAATACAAAAACCTTATTGTTTCTTATATTTTTATGAAAATTTAAATTGAGTACGCACTTCATTTTTTTATATAAGGTCATATCTATAAAATACAAAAACCTTATTGTTTCTTATATTTTTATGAAAATTTAAATTGAGTACGCACATATTTTTTTATATAAGATCATGTCTATCATAAATACAAAAACCTTATTGTTTCTTATATTTTTATGAAAATTTAAATTGAGTACGCACCTATTTTTTTATATAAGGTCATATCTATAAATACAAAAACCTTATTGTTTCTTATATTTTTATGAAAATTTAAATTGAGTACGCACCTATTTTTTTATATAAGGTCATATCTATAAATACAAAAACCTTATTGTTTCTTATATTTTTATGAAAATTTAAATTGAGTACGCACCTATTTTTTTATATAAGGTCATATATAAATATAAAAACCTTATTGTTTCTTATATTTTTATGAAAATTTAAAATTGAGTACGCACTATTTTTTTATATAAGGTCATATCTATAAATACAAAAAACCTTATTGTTTCTTATATTTTTATGAAAATTTAAATTGAGTACCACCTATTTTTTTTATATAATGTCATATCTATAAATACAAAAACCTTATTGTTTCTTATATTTTTATGAAAATTTAAATTGAGTACACACAATACACTGTATAAGGTCATATCTATAAATACAAAAACCTTATTGTTTCTTATATTTTTATGAAAATTTAAATTGAGTACGCACCTATTTTTTTATATAAGGTCATATCTATAAATACAAAAACCTTATTGTTTCTTTTATATTTTTATGAAAATTTAAATTGAGTACACACCTATTTTTTTTATATAAGGTCATATCTATAAATACAAAAACCTTATTGTTTCTTATATTTTTATGAAAATTTAAATTGATTACGCACCTTTTTTTTTTATATAAGGTCATATCTATAAATACAAAAACCTTATTGTTTCTTATTTTTTTATGAAAATTTAAATTGAGTACGCACACCTATTTTTATATAAGAGTCATATCTATAAATACAAAAAACCTTATTGTTTCTTATATTTTTATGAAAATTTAAATTGAGTACGCACCTATTTTTTTTATATGGAGTCATATCTATAAATACAAAAAACCTTATTGTTTCTTATATTTTTATGAAAATTTAAATTGAGTACGCACCTATTTTTTTTTATAAGGTCATATCTATAATACAAAAAACCTTATTGTTTCTTATATTTTTATGAAAATTTAAATTGAGTACGCACCTATTTTTTTATATAAGGTCATATCTATAAATACAAAAACCTTATTGTTTCTTATATTTTTTTATGAAAATTTAAATTGAGTACGCACCTATTTTTTTATATGGAGTCATATCTATAAATACAAAAACCTTATTGTTTCTTATATTTTTATGAAAATTTAAATTGAGTACGCACCTATTTTTTTATATAAGGTCATATCTATAAATACAAAAACCTTATTGTTTCTTATATTTCTGAAAATTTAAATTGAGTACGCACCTATTTTTTTATATAAGGTCATATCTATAAATACAAAAACCTTATTGTTTCTTATATTTTTATGAAAATTTAAATTGAGTACGCACCTATTTTTTTATATAAGGTCATATCTATAAATACAAAAACCTTATTGTTTCTTATATTTTTTTATGAAAATTTAAATTGAGTACGCACTATATTTTTTTATATAATGTCATATCTATAAATACAAAAACCTTATTGTTTCTTATATTTTTGTAAGAAAATTTAAATTGAGTACGCACCTATTTTTTCATATAAGGTCATGTATCTATAAATACAAAAACCTTATTGTTTCTTATATTTTTTTATGAAAATTTAAATTGAGTACGCACCTATTTTTTCATATAAGGTCATATCTATAAATACAAAAACCTTATTGTTTCTTATATTTTTATGAAAATTTAAATTGAGTACGCACCTATTTTTTTATATAAGGTCATATCTATAAATACAAAAACCTTATTGATTCTTATATTTTTATGAAAATTTAAATTGAGTACGCACCTATTTTTTTATATAAGGTCATATCTATAAATACAAAAACCTTATTGTTTCTTATATTTTTATGAAAATTTAAATTGAGTACGCACCTATTTTTTTATATAAGGTCATATCTATAAATACAAAAACCTTATTGTTTCTTATATTTTTATGAAAATTTAAATTGAGTACGCACCTATTTTTTTATATAAGGTCATATCTATAAATACAAAAACCTTATTGTTTCTTATATTTTTATGAAAATTTAAATTGAGTACGCACCTATTTTTTTTATATAAGTTCATATCTATAAATACAAAAACCTTATTGTTTCTTATATTTTTATGAAAATTTAAATTGAGTACGCACCTATTTTTTTATATAAGGTCATATCTATAAATACAAAAACCTTATTGTTTCTTATATTTTTATGAAAATTTAAATTGAGTACGCACCTATTTTTTTTATATAAGGTCATATCTATAAATACAAAAACCTTATTGTTTCTTATATTTTTATGAAAATTTAAATTGAGTACGCACCTATTTTTTTTATATAAGGTCATATCTATAAATACAAAAACCTTATTGTTTCTTATATTTTTATGAAAATTTAAATTGAGTACGCACCAATTTTTTTTACATAAGGTCATATCTATAAATACAAAAACCTTATTTTTTCTTATATTTTTATGAAAATTTAAATTGAGTACGCACCTATTTTTTTATATAAGGTCATATCTATAAATACAAAAACCTTATTGTTTCTTATATTTTTATGAAAATTTAAATTGAGTACGCACCTATTTTTTTATATAAGGTCATATCTATAACTACAAAAACCTTATTGTTTCTTATATTTTTATGAAAATTTAAATTGAGTACGCACCTATTTTTTTATATAAGGTCATATCTATAAATACAAAAACCTTATTGTTTCTTATATTTTTATGAAAATTTAAATTGAGTACGCACCTATTTTTTTATATAAGGTCATATCTATAAATACAAAAACCTTATTGTTTCTTATATTTTTATGAAAATTTAAATTGAGTACGCACCTATTTTTTATATAAGGTTATATCTATAACTACAAAAACCTTATTGTTTCTTATATTTTTATGAAAATTTAAATTGAGTACGCACCTATTTTTTTATATAAGGTCATATCTATAAATACAAAAACCTTATTGTTTCTTATATTTTTATGAAAATTTAAATTGAGTACGCACCTATTTTTTTATATAAGGTCATATCTATAAATACAAAAACCTTATTGTTTCTTATATTTTTATGAAAATTTAAATTGAGTACGCACCTATTTTTTTTATATAAGGTCATATCTATAAATACAAAAACCTTATTGTTTCTTATATTTTTATGAAAATTTAAATTGAGTACGCACCTATTTTTTTATATAAGGTCATATCTATAAATACAAAAACCTTATTGTTTCTTATATTTTTATGAAAATTTAAATTGAGTACGCACCTATTTTTTTATATAAGGTCATATCTATAACTACAAAAACCTTATTGTTTCTTATATTTTTTTGAAAACTTAAATTGTGTACGCACCTATTTTTTTATATAAGGTCATATCTATAAATACAAAAAGCTTATTGTTTCTTATATTTTTATGAAAATTTAAATTGAGTACGCACCTATTTTTTATATAAGGTCATATCTATAAATACAAAAACCTTATTGTTTCTTATATTTTTATGAAAATCAGTTTATAACAATGATCTAATGTTGACTGATGACGAGGTAGAAATCTTTGATAATACAAATTTCCGTGCTGCAATGTATTTTTAGTGTAAAAAATATTATTTATATATATATATATATATATATATATATATATATATATATATATAGTAAAATTAGTACAAATGAATGTATTGAAGCTTCACTGTTTTAAATTATTAATAGTGCTCTTTACTTAAATGAACTTTATATAAATTAACATTTTTATTATACTTTTATAATTAAATACTTGTCTTTTTCGTTTTAATTCCTAAATGGAAGTCTGAACGAAATAATATTTCGATATTTAATTTACAATTGATTGCTTGGTTGAAATTTGTATTGTATTTTGCTCTCATGGCCTGATTACTTTTAGAAACTTTTATAATCTTTTATTCATCAGAGATAATCTCTTTTTGAGTAATGCTTTGATAGGGTCTGCTCTGTATTTCATATATATATATTTATATATATATATATATATATATATATATATATATATATCCAGGTGAAGAGGTCTCAAGATTTTACTATTTTGCGTACCCCGGTACTCATTTATAAACAATACTCATTATAATTGATATTTTAGTGCTTTATATAATCATATAATTATTGATTATTAGTGCATTGTTACACGGAAATTTCTAGTTTCGTTATTGAGGAGTACTATCAATCGATATCAAAAGAACTGTTTGTTACATTGTTACAGCAGTGGAATTCGCCACTGTTTATTCGAATATAACGGATGAGGAGAGAAAGATACTAATGAATGCAAAAACATCTCCTGCTTTTTCATAAAGAAGCACAGTGGAAAAAATAATTCTAAGGGAGATGACTTTGATATTACCATAGGATCTCTGGATTCCACAGAATCTTCATATTTGGTAGCATTATTAATACTATACAATTTCACGGCCTATAAAAAAGTAGATACTAAAGACATTGGATTATATAAGGATTATGAGCTCATGATAGTAAGAAATTCCACAAATTAAAAAAAATATCAGAGAAATGATACATACGGAATGTAAAAAAAGAATATATATTAGTTACAATTGAAATAAATATAAAAAGTAGATTTTCTCGACGAAACATTAAATCTAGCAAAGAATATTAACCAACCATACAAAAAAACAAACACCAATTCTCTTTACATCCACCCAAAATCTAACTACACTCCATCTGTTATTAAAAATGTATCCTCATCAATTGAATACAGAATTAGTCGAAATTCATCAATAGAATAAGTATTAAATAAGCAAAGCACAATTTTATAAAACTTCCTTAAATACATTGGATATAAAAACACAATTATTAAATATGTTAAAGAGAAAACAACCCACAAAGAAAATATAAATATAAATATTATTTGGTACACACAACCTTTCAACCAAATTATTAGTAGAAATTGGGGAGGAAATTACTCGTGTTAATTAAGAAACACTTTCCTGAAAATAATCCATTTAATATAAATACAAACAAATTAAGTTACAGCTGTATGAACAATCTCGAAAAAATTATAGTCAATCTCAATAATAATATTTTAAAAATCTTAAAAAAATAAAATAAAATAAACAACCTAAAAACGGAAAATAACGATTTAGACAAGAAAAATGTACGTTTATACACCCTATATATTGCCCATTAGAAAACAGTTACCCAACGGAATCAATCGTCTATTAATGAAAATACCATCAAAGGTACCATCCAATAATGTAAAAACGTATATAGAAAGTCCTAAAAAGTACTAAAGAGCGCATTTACTAGCACATATCTTCATTTAATAATAAGAACTATAGAAATAAAGCATCCCTATCGAAATATCATTGGTATCTGAAGGAAACAAAAGACACCCTCATTAAAGAAAAAAAATTCTAAAAAAGGTAAATCATGTAAATCCCTAAATGAACCTTGCTCTTTATATCTACAAGAAAAACTTCATATTATTAAACCACTTTAATGTAAAAATCTATTAAAGAAACGCAATGAGTTAAATATAAACTGTAGACACTGGAAAATGTTCACATTCGAATATTTGTAAATAAAACTCGAAATGAAATAACATTTATATAACAAATAATTCGATTTTAGAAAATAATAAAGGACTAAGTATCAAAATAAAGTAATTTGGTACATAAAATTAAAAAAAAATTACAAAAATAATTTTACAATAAAGAAACAGATATTAGAAATATAGGATAAGTATGCCAGGAATGAAATCAGGAAAAAATTAAATTGTTATTTATAAATCGAAGGTTTTGGAAAAATTGAAATTAGGAAAACAAAGGTAAGAAGGAAAAAGTTTTTGTTCTTTACTCCTCTCCTATTCTCTAGGAGAGGAGATCAAGATGCTAAGAAAGCAGAAAGAACAGTCATGGTACTAAATAACCACATCACATCAAATACAAGGAAACTAAGTGAGAAGCAATAAAGATAAAAGTTAATGGGTCAAAAGATAAAATCATGTTAAAAGCAGGTTTATATTTTGACCTATAGTTAGGAAAAAAGAGAGAGGGAAAAGGGAGGTAAAGGAAGAAAGGAGGAGAAAATGATAAAAAGTTAGCATGTATTCTTGGAAAATACGGACCAAATTCTAAAATGAATCTATTCTCTGATTAGTTAAAGGAATACACACATAGATTTTTTCCCACAAACAAAAACAGTAAATTTATGGAGTTTGTATTTAAATGTAATTCATTTGCACAACCAACATCCAACATTGCCTGACAAAAAGCCTCTTGAAACATAAAAATTTCCTTGGCCCAATGCACAATTATTTCATATATATATATATATATATATATACTTAAAGTATACCTAGTGAGCCAACGAAACTACATAAGCGGATTGTCAGGGAAAGCCAGATTTCCTTGAAGATCCGCTTAGGTGAAACCTTGGTAGGTTTGTTGGCTCACTAAGTATACTTAACTTATTCTGCTCTGCTTTAGTTTTTAGCGCTTTTTTATTAGTTGATTACTCATCTCGGGATTGTTCTTTGGGCTACGTGCTGACTCTGTCCGAATCCCTTTACCTGATGTTCATGTGCTTAGCTCTTTCTTTTCTTACAACCATTCTTCCTTCCACGTAGATACGCGGAGGGTTTTTCGAAACGAATATAGTTATAAGTTTGTATATATATATATATATATATATATATATATATATATATATATATATATATATATATATAATTTAAAATTACGGGTCTTCCATGTACAGACAAGTTATACAAAATAACTAAGCACACACACACGCACACACGTGTGTGTGTGTGTGTGTGTTTTGTTGATTTGTATAACTTGTCTGTACATCGAAGTTCCGTGATTTTCAAATATATATATATATATATATATATATATATATATATATAGTGATTTACTTTGTTTAGTGTGTTGGATATTTAGTAGAACATTATGTATAGTAATATCTTTATTATATATTTAAAATAAAAACATAGACTGCTGCAACACAAGTGCCGTTGCATTTCGGTAATATCTTATTAGCACCTAGTCTGGCAGTGAAACATTTTTTCTTGTTAGGAATCATTATACATATAGAAGCTTGAAAACAGCGCAATTTTTACCATATCCAGACAATTAAGGTGGTCGGAATTTTTGTCTCAGTGAACCAATTGTAAGTTTGTTCATGATTGTATGTGTTGTGGAGAATAGAATCTTGAATTGACATGAGATGTTCTTCATGCTAGTGATGACATGTATTAACCGATAGATATGTACCATTAAGTAATTCTAAAAGTTTATCGCGTGTCATCCTGAAACGCTTACACGATTTACGTTAATTTAGTTTTCACTTAAATTGATTAAATTATTTAATGCTGTAATCTAATTAAAATTGTACGCAGTTGAGTTTTGTGGTAATAATGGTTATCTAGGTATACAAGTTTTACTAATAGGCACATAGATGATCGATATGAGAGGATTACATAAATTTCCCAATGATATATATGCGGAAGTTGATGCATTGTACCTAGTAGAATTGGAGCACGTTTATCTGCTTAACATTTCCGAGCCATTACTGCTTACCGGAATTTTTAGGCAACATAGGGTTTTTTTTTAATCATGGAGGAGTTTCTTAAATATCATAAAACACTTCCATCCAGATTTGTACGAACATAGCATGTATTTATAGGTGTGAGTACATTTGGACTTAACTTCTGATGTTTCATTTAGTAATATTTTTTAGTCAGGAAACAATATTATGATTAACTTTTCTTCTTTGCCCAATCTGCAGA
Source organism: Ascarosepion bandense (assembly GCA_037127315.1). Taxonomy (NCBI): domain Eukaryota; kingdom Metazoa; phylum Mollusca; class Cephalopoda; order Sepiida; family Sepiidae; genus Ascarosepion; species Ascarosepion bandense. The sequence continues at coordinate 2,165,218 of JBBBDQ010000261.1, forward strand.
CATCAGCACCTTTGTAAGTTTTGGATGTTTTTAATTGTAATACATGTCAGAGATTTGTTTTTTCGTGATTAGTTTTAATTTTCACACATGCTTTAATTTTATACAGTTTTTAAAGTTTTCTAATTTTTCTGTTATTATTGTATCTGTTTTTAAAACTTTTTTTAGGACACAAATATGTTATTTTTTATTTGTCTATCGGTTTCATGTATTTCTGCTGAATTATATGGACAAAGAAGACAATATTTAGCTACAAAATCTAATCATTCCTTCTAGTTAACCCGTATAAACTACGGATGAATATCTTTCTCCCTGGGATTTGCGCGTAACTGAATGCAACGTTTTATTATTATTAGAACTCGGATTTCTCGTAATGGGGAAGACTGTGCCGTTTAAATTTTGTTACTTTACAGGCAATAAATATGAGTAGACACGAAATACCAAGTGGTTAACCATGGGGATAAATCCTCCATTTCGTAATATCCCAGAAATAAATACTGATACATCTAGAGTGGAGAAGCTTAGTTCCAATATCATCAGAGATGAATCAATATGTTTAACATCAAATTCAACGATGTGTAAATTAGGACATTACTTCTTCTGTTCCATGGGAACATTGAAATATCAACATTGTGAGCTGTCATCTATCTTGCTTCAGATTTAAAAAAAAAAACAATTATAATTAGTTATAATATGAATCATGATGTAAGAAATTTATGAGTAAGTGACTAGGTGTAAATCTACATGGAAGAGATAAGTGTCAGCAAGTCTTAGCAAATAATGACAAATATATAAGGGAATAAATGATAATTATACTACATTTTTGAAGAACAAAGATAAACGAAACCGTAAATTACTTAGGACTAGACATCATATTGAGCGAGACATACCAAAGAGAACTACAAACTATCTATGTATTATTATCAGGCGATATGAAGTAACATAAGAAATGCATATGACCGTTTTAGAAGGAAAACTGCAATAAAATCTAGACAATATACTAAAAAAAATACGAGAAAAATAGCCATTAACCGTAAAAAGGCAAAATGTTTAGTTGACAGGGAAATAGTGCTCCCATGATACGATGAACGTGATGAAAATTAATTTATTAAAATTGAGATAAAATATAATACATAAATCCGAAGTTCCATGCGTATAGCTTACTACCTATCAGCAATTACCGTATATTGCGGTGTAAATGAGAGTTTTCAAGTAGAATGTTAAAGATATTTGGTATAATAACACAGAAAATAACCTCATTCAGTTTTTTATTAACGTCCCCATAGAATCTAACATCTTATACATTAGGTGTAAACACTGCCTGAAAAAGCCTCCATACAGGCGTTATGTAATTTTGGCACAGATTATCAGATATCGTAGACTAACTTCATTTACCTATAGGCATAATTTGTGGGTCACTATTAGTCTACGGTATATACAATGATTAACTTATATGTGTAACTCATAATTTTAAGGTACATCCTGAGATCGTTTTCATTTAAGTTAATTTATTTAAAAACAAAATAAAGATTTCTAAATTTATGTCTAGAAACATATATGAGAGAGAAACCAGTACATTCTTCTAACACATGAAGAGATGTCACAGCCTGCTGATCATGTTCGTCACGATTGAGACCTGGCATTTATCTTTCCACCAAAAATCAGCAAACAGGGATATGTCAACAGGTAAAACCTTATAATCAGCGTCACTTTTGCCGAAATATTATCTTTTCTTGGCGTGATGGACATGATCAAAGTGTAGTGTCTGTGTCCAGATATATTCTGCCTTCCGGTCGCAAGCAACGCTCACCATCTGGTTGCGCGCGTGTAGGTTTATTAATAACTAACATAGATAAACTATGATCAGCTAAGACAAGCTTATAACAGGTAAGATAGGCTTAATGCTCATTTACCAATTATGTAAGGTCTGGGTAATATTTGAACAGACCAAACTTGTGTCGTGAATAACCATAACGGTGGGGTAGATAGTGAAGTGGTATCCTGTTGCTTTCTCCACGGTGATTTATTGAGACACCACCTCTAGTTAGATGCCCGTTGAATCTTTAAGAGATGTTCCACCCTTTGTAGGTTCAATTTATTAACCTGCAGCGCTGCTTACGTCCTGGTAAAAAAAAAATAAGTATGTACTTGACTAGTCCTGCTGCGAAAGATAAGTTTCCCTCCGCAGAGTGGCATTTAAGGCACTTCCGAAGAAACCAGGTTCAAATGAGTGCAAACTACACAGAACTATAAGCTTAATGAGTCACATTACAAAACTGATTGTCAGAATCCTGATGAATAGAGAGACAAGCAGAATCAGGCCAGACATAGGACAGGAACAGTGCGGGTTTAAGGACACTGGAACTAGGAACGCCATATTTATGATTAAGATGCTCTCCGAAAGAGCAATACAAAGGAAAAAGGACTTGAACATATATTTTATTGATTATGCGAAGGCATTCGACAAAATACGACTCAAAGAATTGATGGAGGTGGTCAGCAGCCTCCTCGTTTTTGGGAAAGGCATCAGAGTAATAAAGAATATCTTCTGGCAGCAAACTGCCTACATACGAAAAGGTAACGTTTTCAGAAGTTTTACAAAGATAGAAAGAGACATAAGACAATGATGTGTCCTCACCGGATCTGTTCAACTTGTACAGCGAGAATATTTGGAGGATCGTAGATGATACGCCAGGATTTGTTATTGGAGGCAACAATTTGAACAACATAAGATATGCAGATGATACAGTGCTGATTGCAGACACGGAAAGGAAACTACAAGATTTCCTGCAGATGGTAGCGGTGGAGTGTGACAAAAAAGGACTGCAAATAAACGTAAAAAAACCTAAATGCATGATCATCAGCAAAATGAGCAACACAAAATTGCAAATACAGGTGGAGGATATCAGAATAAAGCAAGTATAAGAATTTAAATACCTAGGAAGTATTCTAACAGGAGATGGAAAGTGCGACACAGAGATCCAAAGGCAAAACGGCATAGCAAAAGACGTGTTCCAGAAGATGAATAAACTACTAACACACAGTAAAATTTCATTAGAAACAAAGAAAAGAATGCTGGATTGCTATGTGATATCAGTTCTTCAATACGACAGTGAATGCTGGACAATATCATCGAAAATTAGGACAAAACTTGAAGCAGCAGAAATGTGGTTCTAAAGAAGGATGCTGCGGATATAGTGGAGTGAGCATGCAAGCAACGAAGAGGTATTGGAAAAATAGCAACGAAAAAGAAATTAATAGTGTGCATCAGGAAGAGACAACTGAAGTTCCTGGGACGTGAAATGAGGAGCTTGGAGAACCTGATACTGACAGGCTAGATAGAAGGAAAGTGAGACAGAGGAAGGCAGCGGATAACATATTTGCAAGTGCTGGTTAGGTGGATGACGGATCGTGAGTTGCAAGGTCTAACAGGAGCAAACATACTAAGATCCACCAGGAATAGGGAGACATGGAGAACTTGATCGCCTATGTTCTGAAGAGACAGGGCACATAAGAAGAGGAGGTCCTTGTGTCACATCATGCTCCCTTAGGAATGTAGGGTATATAACGTATTTTCTTGGTCTCGACAGCAGGATCAAAGTGTAGTACCTGTGACCAGATAACTTTTGCTATACGGTCGCCTACTTCACTCGTGTGTAGATGTCTGAACAAAGAACGACTAGCTTTGACAATCTATAACCAGCTTGGTCAAGCTTAATATCCAGTTGACCAGAGACGAGAGCGTACGCGTTCGGAATCCACACATTAATAACCGTCTGTTTGTCACATCTCGCCTCAGTGAAGGAGGATAAGTAAATAACGACTATTCTTGGTCCAGAGAATAGGATAAAGGTGTAGTATTTGTGCACTATATGTACACTATTTGATTACACATTTTGTTACGCTCCGTTACCTTCCATTTGTGCATACTCAACTTTTCCGATCCAGTTCCACGCGGTTGATTTCTGGAGTGATTATGTTTTAAGCATAGTCCAAGCCCACTTTATGTTTAATTCTGCTTCTGAGAGGAAACGGTCTAGTCCGCTTTATATCTCATTATCCGGGGACAATCCGACAAAGGAGATGATGACTGTTCAAGTCGCATTGACATAGCCCGCAAGTGCTAGATCGAAGCCGAACCCGCCCTCCTCGGATGACTTTGCAGCCGGTGCCTCTCATGGCAGACGCTGACGACGTCCTACTCCATGCCTTTCCTTCAAATCTAAATCTTTAAAGCTTTCTTGTTGCTTATATTTGGATATAACAGAAAATATAAGCAACAAAATGTTTTAAAGAAAATGTGAAGAGGAAAAACAATAGAAATAAAATTGGTAACAAAAATATATTTGAAAGACTATCATGAAATCTATCAGAAATCATGAATAAGACTGCAGTGAAAGAGGGAGGCAGCGATAATCCAGCTTAATTGTTTCGTTTGAATTCATGTAAGAACATGTATAAGGAATGATAGAGTTAAGATATGTATATACCAATAACGGATAGGAATTTGAAGAGGGTCTTCATCACTAGCATCATTATAAATCAATCAATAACTTGTAAATCGCTAAAACTCTAACGAAGTGTTTGTCTGATTTGCTGAATATAAATTAAGATTTTCTTTTTATTTTCTTTCTTTCAAAGTGGAAGTAACTGAACTCCAGATCTTTTAAAATTATCTTCAGACATTTCTTTCTCCTAAAAAAAGAACACATACTCATGTCCTAAGATAACTTTTATTATTTGTTTTACTTACAACAAGTGGAATGACGTTATCTTCTGATGTACTCTATAGTTGCCCACGGGTTGGTTAGAAACATCAATAAACAGTACTTACGTGTTTCTATGTATGTCTAGGAATATTCGCATATGTATATATATATATATATATATATATATAACTGCAACATAAATCTGCTGGTATCTATAATATAATTGTATTATAGCTTTATGTCAATTAATTGTATTGACTCAAAATAAAGTTCAGAAGACTTCTGTTAAAAGGCATTCTGTTTTTCCAAAAAAATACTAAGTGCATTACATTTGCAACAGCATCCAAAAAGATTTGATGAGAGAGTAATTGACTGAAAATACCTTGAAGCATATTGCTATATTCTCAGGAATGACATGATAAAAATATCTAAAACACTAGCTGAGGAAATGGAGGATATATTTTAAAGGAATAAATAAAGTGAATTGTTAACACGTTGTTACTCTTGACAGATGTAATTGATGGTAATTGGTTTATGAGGTACAATGTACTACACATACTGACAACGCATTTCCGCTTATTAAATCATTTAGGAAAATGGTTATTCTTGGAAGACAGTCTTATACAAATAAACAAATGTAATGATTTATTCAAATGTAGCCGACAGAATTCCGGAATAAATATTGTTTTCGTATATAATGTGGGTCATTTATATTATTCAAATAAAATAATTTCCGATACGATGGTGATTATTTTCTCATCTCCCTTTATACCTTCCTCTCATTTCTACTACCTTTCTTTCTCTACGGGACTCAAAATATCAAGTGCCAGGCAATCTTGTCTCTTCACTACTACACCTATTCTCATTAATACTAGCTTATTTAAGATAAATCTTCCTTTATTGGCGGTACATTCCTGCGTTTGTTGTAGGAATATGATCTCAGATCGAGAAACTGGTGGGCCATGTTCAAATTTAAGTTTAATAATTTGCATTTGCTTAGGCGCAAATATTCTTCTGTTCTTCCTACAGTTATTGGTTAAATAGCTAGACAGGTTGAATTGTATAGACTTGGTTGGTAACCTGTCTACCGCAGAACTTAATGGCACCTCTGCTACAGGATTATATTCTGCCAGTCAGTCAAGTCTCGAAGAGATATCATCGCCCTGGACTGTATCACGTATGGGATTTAACTGATTGACTTGAATCTTAAATACACCAGGCCATCATTTTTTCCAATTTTATACGCAACCCTATTTTGCTAACTCTTTGTGAGTGTAGCAAATTGCTTTTTAATAATATATATTATTTTATTTCAAGTAAGCGGAATAATGTATTATCATTGGTTTCCAGCAACACGCTTCTTTTTTTATAACCATATCGCCCCAATCAAGGCAGTTTACTGTCACTGGTGTGCAGCAGGTTACAGAAGAGAAAGGTTATGAGAAAGGGACAGATTCTAGGGGTGTCAGAAAGTGGGTAAGAGAAGGTTGAGAATACGGATGAGAGTGGTGTGGACGGAGAAAAGATCATACGAGAGCGGATGCAAGTCAGTGAATGAGAAGAATGACTATTGACTTTACATTTCCATTCTTGGAGATTGTAGTTGTCGGGTTAACAAGTAAACGGAAGGGAATTCTACAGGCGGGAAATGCGAGAAAAGAAGTTGCTGGAATAACATTTGCGTATATATTTTGATGGCTTCCTAATAAAATGGTAGGAACTAGTTGCTAATTTTGTGGCTAGAATAAATTCATATAGAGGTGGCACCAGTGATTTATGTTCATTGGAACAGAAGTCGTTAAAGTCTTGTATATATACGCAGTGATGGTCGCGATCATATCAGCTTTAGACCTGAAGAAGGGGAAACGATACTATTTGTCAGAGAAGAGACTGCGGGTTGTGAGTTCTTGAACCATCTCGGCGTAGATGATGACTTTGAACAATTTTCTAAAAATCAGTAGGAGATTCATAGGGCGAGAATTAGAGGGGTCAGATCGTTCAGCAATATTTTTATATATACGGGGGACGTTTTACAGCAGGCAGTAAAGCAAGAAGCAGAGATGCAGTAGTTATAGATTTGAGAGAGATCCAAGAAGAGTTCATATGCTTATTTCTTCAGGACAATGATTAGGATTCCCTCACCACCGCTCGCTATATGGGGATCAAACGTTGAAATTATGTTAGAGACTACCGAGGCGGTAATGAAGATGTCATACAGTTGGACCTCAGGTCGGTGTGTAAAGTCATGTATAGATACTCCAGACAAGTACAGTGTCGAGTTAGTAGAGAATCTGCGAGCAAAGCATTCAGCCTTGCCTGTTGAAGAGACGACAACCTTAAATACGTTGATTAGAGGGAGGATTGAGTTTGCTGTTGTTTAGTACAATTTTACAGAGCCTCCAGTAGTCTTTGGAGCCAAACGTACGGGATTCCTAGAGGAAATTCATTCTGGTTGCAAGCAGCTGCTTAGCTTCTTTAAATATCTTCTTGCATTGATTGCGAGGAGAGTCAAAAATGCGCCTGTTATGGTCCGACGCCTAACTCCGATAAAGCCGGAAGAAGTTATTTCAGTAGGCGATGGCACCTGAGGAAGAATCAAGGGGACGAATAGAATTTAATTCGCAACGTCCTGGCTGGGATGAAATCGTTGAGGCCAGCCATGACAATAAAGATACTCTAGGCACGGAGTCCTTAACGGGAACAGTAAATCGCGGAACAAGTCCCAATCACCTCTTTAGTAGAAGTAAGATATTCCTATAGTATGAAGTTCTTGGTTGGTGTGACAATGAGAAGAGATATTAATGGAAACCACCGCATGGTCAGAGTTTCCGAGAAACAGTCGAGATATGAGGAGGCGCAGTAGTGAAAGTAAAGATAAATAACTGAGCGTATAAAGGAAAGACGGAAACATAATTCGGATATAGTGATTCAAGAAAGATCACCCTAGCTAGAGTGAGGTGTTCACTGGCGTAAATACCAAGCCCATGCATGTGGACACTGGAGTCCTTCCTGAAGATGGGAAGGTTACCTGGGGCGTAGATCAAGGATAAAGGTTGGTTTCGCAGAGGGCTAGGATGTCACGTGAGTTTACTTGGAGAAAGGATTCGACACTGTAAAATTTGGTACGTACAACTCGTATGTTAACGAAGGAGATGTTGATGGTTTTGGTTGTTTTTTTTATTAGCTGGTTTAGTTATGATAGTGTGTATTTCTTATTAGTGAATTTTATTATGAGAGAGACACAGAGTAGAAAAGTTTGGTCGCTATAAGCACGATATGTGGGAGTTAAAGTAGCGCAACATGGCACAACCTCAATATTATTCAAATATTGATCAGAGCAATCTCTCATGACGCTACGATAGATTTCGGGCTTCTAACTACCAGTCGCAGGCAGCAACCAGGAAACTGCCAACCTGGTATCCACAGAATAAAGAGATTTTACCACTATCCACGAATACTGCTTGCGACAGAACTAGCACTAGAACTGGACGAGAAAAGAGTAAACGGAACTCCTTCCTAAACTGGAAAAAAGAAATGCACCTCTACACCTGTTCAAATGAAGAGGGGGAATTGTGAACTGGTCACTTATCAAAATTTACCCCAGAATAAATCCAATGGTGGAACAGGTGCCACCAGTTACACCGTTAGCACCACTGCTGCAAAGACTAAGGAATAAGTGGCAGAAAACCTGGTTATATCACAACAGAAGTAGAATTTACTGAGGTTGTGAGGAGGCGAAAGTAGTCCCCTTTTCAGAAGGACGCACATAAAATAAAGACGTCATCTCCTGCAAAGAAGATGTCACCCAAACAACAGAAGGAAGTTCAGAACAGCCCAAAATTACAGCAGCAAAACCAGGAAATACCTCTACCTTGTTCGTAGACTTAAAAAGAGGGTGAAAGACGAGGAAATAAAAAGTGAAATTCAAAAAAGAGAATGGAAAGCATATCAAGGCAGGGCTGAACTGGTCCTGGTTGCGGCCAAGAACCAATGTACTCCTTTGTCACCTGTTAAATCTCAAACATTGAAACCCTGTAAGTTTTTTCACAACTCTCTCCCCCAAACAACCAGCAAAAACTTCCCCCGAACAAAAGAGACCCTCCTCTGAAACAGATAAACCCTCTCCTAAAACAGATATGAGCTCTCCTAAACAAGATCAGTAAAAAAGGAAGAAACAAAGAGAACTGATATATAATAAATGAAAATTGGCGGATGAAGAGACAAGCCCAGGGAAAGGAACCTCTCCTCAATAGATTCCCTAGTGTCCCCTGGGTCCTTTGATACGAAATACCCGGGGAAATTTGAAAATTTGGGATTTCCTGGAAGGGGATACGGAAACGTTTCAACATCTGCGAATGTCTCAAATAAAGGCACCTGAACTGAAGAAATTTTATTGCTTCTTGCTGGGACGGTTAAGATAACAGATCCCCTTGCAAGCAATAAAATTCACTATCCATTTCTTAACCCAGTCCACCAAAGATTAGAGTTCGTTTTCAAGCTCAGCAGCGAGGTTCGTTTGTCAGCCTCAGAAAATTTTTGATCGAGGCGAGCGTAAACGGTGTTTCCGTCAGCATAGACGACTACTTGGGATCTGATTACATCGGAGAGTTCGATGATGACGATCAGAAAAATGTAGGACCTAGAATACAGCCTTGATGGACACCCGCGTTCGTATGATAGTATCGGGAGACATGTCCGTTGAATACTTTGTTCATGACACGATTTGAAAAAAATGGATGTTACAAATCAAAGCCCCGTACCTTGCGTAGAAGGCCAGCATGACAGACTCTCTCAAAAGCTTTAGAGATATCCAGGGCAACAGCTCGAAGTTCGCCGTTCTTTTCGACAAACTGGTATATATACACAATGATGATCATTAACATATCAGCAGTAGGCCTGGTGAAGCGGAATAGTTTTTTTTACGTACTTCACTGCTATGGAAAATTCTTCGGGCTTCTTCTTCCCCTGCCAACTAAGTTCTTAAAAATGTAAATGCAACGCCAAACTGCATTTTACATCCTCCTGAAACACAATATTTAATATTTTTTCACTATCGTTCGATTTCACACTTAGTCCTCCTTGTAGTTTTAGTCGTATTATCACCTTGCTTGGTGTGAAATTTTAAAAATGAATACAACGAAAATTTAGTTAGAATCGGGTTGGAATGCTATATCGTTACGTTAATTAAAGGAGAGTGTTACAAAATAAGTGTAAAGAAATAAGCTCTGCAGGTATGATATCAATATCTGTAGCAGCTTGAGGGATTTTACAATAGTAAAATTCTTGTAAAATTCATGAAGTTAAATTTCATATGCGGTTTCTTACATAGTTTTTTTTTATCGATTTAGAAATCATGTTTAGAATATTCATATGATTACTATTTCAATGATGAGGAAGCGGAATGGTTGCTATACAGATTTATAACTATGTTTGTAATATAGAAAGCTCAGTATACAGATTTGCTACAATGGTATGCCATACATAATGACTGCTCAATTGCAACCTTTACATTAAATCAATAGCTAAATAATCTGCTAGGAAGGTTCGGTCACAGTGTCGGGCCAGGAAAATTTTTTCGCGCTTGAGTCCATCTTGCCTATATACAAATACACTATCCGACAGTGCATTGAATACTCTTATCATATCTAGACGGTCGACTCTGCTATTCATCTTAGAGTTCTCGACAGGCTCCACAGTAGAATCTGTAACGTGAATGGTTCCGACCTGGCAGCTACACTCCAGTAACATTTTTACCGAAGGCATATGGCATCACTCTTTCTATTCTACAAATATTTTCATTGTTTCTGCTCCGAGGAGCTTAGCTCACTGATGCCTCCTCGATAAGAATTTACTCGAGCACTATTTTACAGTTAAATCAACCAAATGCAACTTCCACTTCTACTCTTCTAGTTTCTTTTGTTGATCTTCCCGCCTGTGGAAATCACTTCCGAAAAAAGTGCTTCCCTGACGGCTACAATCTCTAAAAATTTAAATGCAATGTCAATTCCTACCCCTTATTCACTTGACTTCACTCCTTCTCTCGTCCTTTCTTTTTCTTTTCCTTTCTTTCTCTTACATCGCATGTCTCTCAACACCAGTATTCGCATCGTTCACTTGCCCTTTCTCCGACACACTCTTTAACCTGTTCGTCTTTCTCTTCGCTCTCCTCTTGATTAAATTTTCACACTTCTCTTATATAGCCCCCTTCACATCAGTGGTGTTGCCACCTTGCTTGGGGTGAAAAGATTTTTAAAAAAAGGAATTATTGCTTTACATATTTACAACAGTGTTTTGTTTTATTACGGAATGGTTGCTATACCGATTTACTGCAATGTAAACATAATAAATTTCGTAACTGTATATCCCATCAAAAGACGACAAATATTTGAGGGATTTGAAAAAAAACTCATTCTCACGCTTAGATTTAATTAGAAAAAAATGTTAACATATATTAATAATAATTGTATAAAAAAGTAATTATTTTAATTTATCATTTTGAAATATAAATAAAATCTAATTATGAAACAAAACGTATGACTTATTAATATGATGCTATGAATAAGAAAAATAATATTAAAACAAGGATTTAAATGTAAGTATAGTAAAGAAATACAGACGGAATCAAACACAGGACGATAAGCCTTATTTTCTCTAGTTATTTGTCGCTATATTATACAAAAATGTACTTTGTTTGACGTCACTAATTTTTTCTAGTCATCAATCATATATTATCTCAAAATTAAACAACCCTTCACTTCAGCTGAATTTTATTAAAGTGTGTCTGGAATGCCACCAATTGATAATTGTTATCGGAAAAGATTTAATATATATAGCGTAATTAATCAGAAGACATGTCAAACAGAAGCCGCTTACAGACATTTTTTTTTTCTACTTAATATTTTTTATATTTGAGTTCCTTGTATGTAAACATACGCAGACATATGTACATACACGTGTATATATGTACGCGTATAGATATATAAATCTACATAATAAATGAGAGTTAAAACTGATTGAACCATCGCAAATGATCTTTGATGAGATTGTAAATTTAAGCTATTAATCTATGTTTTAGTAGCATTCAAATAACATTATGAAGTTAAAATTGGAAAAAACAGATGTCAATAATTAATCTTAATGTATATTGGTGAGAGTTTGTTATTCTATTGATTGGAGAAAGAGTTATTCTTGTGGCGGATAAATACATTCCAAGTGCTCATCATTAAGGGAAAACTCTGGAAAAATATTAAATAACTGTAAATAAAAATTCGAAATTAAGATATTTATCAGATTGCCGAATTCATCAATTATTTCAATTCAAATTCTAGTGTTAACCTTTCTGTTTGAAAGATTTTTTTTTCTAGTGAAGTGTTATGGAAACGACTCAACATGACAGTAAACAGAAGAAAATTAAATAATTTTCCTAAAGTTTTATGAAACTTTATTCCATAGGACGAAAATGACAAAGGCGTAACTGTGAAAATGAATGCTTTTTCTTGGCCGAGGAATGCAAGTATCTACATTTTTAAACAAGAAAACACTAAATATAGGAAAGAATCTAGCAAAAATCTTTAAGTGAAGACAGAGAAACTTGATTTTTTTGGCTTTTTTTTTGTTTTATTTATTTTTGAATTTTTCTGATTATGGATTTGTATATGCACTAATAAGTGGCTACAGTTACTAAATTGTTGCAAGAAGATTCTGGTACTTGACTAATTTATGTGGGCCAAAGTCTAAATTCAGTACAAGTAGAAGACTGGAGGGCGCATCTGCCATTAATGGTACAAGTCCACTTCCAAACCTAGCCGACAATCCCGCATTTAAAGATATCATAATGTTATTACAAAAATAAGTCGAATTTATTTTATAGAACTGGATACTATTTCATAGTTATGATAAAAGGAAGAATAATCGAAGAAAAAATGTATGTAATTTATTTGCAAAGTGCAATGTACAGTTTTTAAAATGTCCACAGTTTAAAGTTCATGATTGTGTAGTACCAAATAACTAAGTCTCCCTGGCGTATAATGATAGTAGCAGAATGTAAATACTTCTGTTACATTACTTTTTTCGACAGTTTGGCGACTGGGTGAGATAGAGGAAATAAAGAAATTGTACTCATTGCAGAAAGAGTGTCCATGTTGTTGTTGTTGTTGTTGTTGTTATCTTTCTTTTGGCATCGTGGAGTGAAAAGGGAAATTTGCAGAAAAGGCTGAATGAATCTGTGGCGCGCCCTTATGTCCGGTGGTGTGGAGTGAAAAAGAAGAAAAAAATTAGAAAAAGAGGTCAGCGAGCCGTGACCAAGTCAGCTTGAAGTTTCTTCCTTAAATTGTGCAATGCTATCAATTACCGCTCCCATTCTTACTGCTTTTAACCGGTCTTGGAATATCCTTAAGTGGTGAATGTGATCCTGTGTGTGTTTCTAGCAAGCATTTTCGATTCTAGGTATGAAAAAACATCATATATTAATTTTACATTTCTAATCCAATCAGGATTCAGATTCTTACTTTTTACAATGACTTGTGAAATTTTCTTGATCTGTGTTTTTCCAAAATGTTTTTCACATTTGCATCCACTTTTGCCAGTGTGCAATTTACTTTGAGTGTTGTAGTTAGATTTTTCCAATATGCTTTTAGTCGTTTGGATTCGATTTTAAGGGTGTGCAATTTTACTTTGCGTGATTTAGTTAACAGGTAGATGATATAAGATTTATATCGTATTATATCAATGCAAATTTGTGCAAGAAGATGTAAAGGTTTTGTACCATTTTCATTACATTTTCGTTTGCATTTTATCAGCTAAAAGACTATGTGTTTTGGAATTTACACAAACGTATTTAATTGTTTTATGTTTCTTGCGATTATAAATAGAAGTTTACTTATGATTTGACTCACATAAAGCGCTTCAAATGAAATTCTATTATCGGTAACTAGTTAATATTTCACAGAAAAAAAATTGCCAAAAACATCATTAAATTCTGACAATATTTGTGTGATAGGCGAAATAGTTACTATCATTTAATTTTGTATGAATTTTTACCTGAATTGTCCTAAAAAGATATTACGAGGTAAATCATTGTATTTATATTTTTATTATTTGTTTTGCTTTTGGAGGTGACTGATTATAGTATGTTTTGTGTGTATATCTAAGCAAGTATATGACTATGTTCATTATAATTAATTACAATATAACCACTGCCTTTTCTGTGTAATTCAATTTGCATGTTTAATTCACTCGATCTCTGGTTCACGCTACTAACTCTTTGTATGAGGCCTTGTTAAATGTAAGTCAGTAGGACTTTTTTTTGTCTTTTCTCAATAATTAGTAATCTTCACAGGTATTATTATTTCATACGCAAGGTAGACTTAATAATTGACGTCGTTTTTCACGATGTTACATAACCTAATATCTTTATTGTGATTGCCATTTTCATCCTCACTCGATGTTTAACTCTGAAAAGGATCTAAAATAAGTTAATCTTAGTATTGTATATCTTCCTTGTATATAGACTCATTATTTTAGACGTCTGTACATGTATAATGGATTTAATTATTAGTATATAAATTTGATTTATATGAGTAATGGTAATATTGCTAGAGATATTAAGAGACCATATTTGTTGTTTGTACCTACATAAATGCATATAATAAGTGTAAGAACAATTTTTTCAGATTGAATCATATATATATATATATATATATATATATATATATATAACATATTTGTAAACCTTAATTATCAATAAATTTGTAAGAATTTATTTCTAGCGACATGTGTAGCCATGTAATGAATTTTATCAATAAACTATTTAAGTACATTTCGCGTGAAGAGAAGTGATGGCTTTAAAAATATTAGTGTATTTTAATATTTTTCTTTACGCTTCCATGAATGACACGGAAATTTGAGAGCATTTAAGTAACTTCTCTGAATAAAGGTTACTTTCATCATCTCATTCTACTGTGTAAATTGCATTAAGATGTCGTGATAACTCTAGAATTTATGGTGTCTCAAAATAGATGCATTTCAAAAGTCTGGTTTATAAAGGTTAAGCTTGATTATGATTGGAAATTATAAAAGAATGCATCAGCAATGATTTCACAGACTACAGAGTCTCTTACCTTACAACAAAACAAAGAAAAATTCCATATAATCATCTCTGCAAATAAATCAGTATGAGATATGAACTTTAAAGAAAGTTTACTGTAGATGGCACAGTGTTGCTATGTGGACAAGTTTATATTTGCCATTCGTGTACATTTGTAGCTCTTCAAATTTTAATGTGTAGTAGTGAGCAAACTAAGTCGTGTTACGTATAGCAATGGTTAGATATTCATATCGTGATCAAGCAGATATAAATTTTACAGACGCCCGAGCGAATAGTAATGAACGTGAGGGTGCAAAAAGGTATGAGATTGCGGTTCCAGATCATCCAAACTTTGCAGCTGTCAAATGTCAAGTTGCTGATAGAACATCCATGGCGCCACTATCTACTGCTAATAAATCAATAGAATAAATATTGCAGAAATACACAAAGAATCCTTAATGAATATTCGAAAAAATGCGTGTTTTCCAGCAGGATTACAACATGTGTATCTGTCATTAGATCAGATGTGCCTTGAGAAATAAAAAGGTGTTATTTTCGAAACACGCTCAGAATATGTCGCCATGTTCCCTGTTGTTATTATTGAGTGTTGGCATTTAATTTATTTTAAAATACGTTTATATTATCTTAGCCTTTTTCTACACATGAACGATTTCATTATATTTATATCCGTATAAATGTAGATACATACAGAAAACAATCAATTTATAAACAAAAATTACATAAAATTAATCCCAGGCAGTTGCTACAATTGTATCAGAAACCACTTCGATAGATAAAACATTTGGATAATAATTTTAGAAAAATTATCTCCAGGGATAAAAAAGCAAAATTAAAACATGAAAATTAACCTAGCCACATCAACTTGACTGTCATTCGTAACCAATATGTGTTTATTGAAGGATTGCAGACTAAATACAACAATTTATATGTTTGTATATATATACATATGTAAATATATATATATATATATATATATATATATATATATATATATATATAAATATATATTCATTTACATATTTTTTGTTATTGCATTAAATCTATAATAGCTTTATATATGCATATGAGTGTTTATATATATATATATATATATATATGTGTGTGTGTGTATCTCTCTCTCTCTCTCTCTCTCTCTATATATATATATATATATATATATCACTTGCAATTTCCTCTCCAATCTTTCTTCAATGTCTTCATCAACAGAAAATGAAAAAAATAAATGAATGAGAAAGATGCCCCAGTATCGCATACGCCAACGATGACTCCCAAAATATTTACTTATTTACTTTTTTAATATACTCCGATATTAACTTTATTTTTCAGTTTTGGCAACATACCAAATTGAAATTATACATTTTATAATTTACAAAATTGTCATCCGTGTTTTATACGTTGTAACGAATTTAAAAAACGCAAGTAACAAAAAAAGAAAATTAAAATCTAACAACGGTCAATCAATAATATTAACCTGATAATTGCATAGTGCATGTAACTTCGAGTAGCGCTATAGAATTGGAAAACACAGCTATATTATATCGAAATTTGTTCACTAAACACCTGATAAATATTTATATATCGGTGTGTTCCGACATTGGGTGTTCAATAATGTTTATGAAATTGGCCTTGTACCAAACATAACCTAAAATCCACAATGTAAGTGATATCAGAAGTTTGAACTAAATAAAGAAACCGTTTCGATTCATAAGTGGAAATTTATTTACAGGAGAGAATAACATCAATTTGTTTGAACGGATTATTTAAAGAGAGAAAGTGTAACAACAAGTTAAATGAAAGCAAATCTTCGTTGTTGTTATAAGCTATTCGTATGTTTATTCCTTTTTGCGGTGGGTGAGTAGTGAAGAGGAAAAAAACCCGATAAAATATCATTGAACGTCATTTCTTGGGGTGGGTTGAAGCGTGTTATTGTTGTTATTCTTTTTGTTGACGGCAAGTAAACCAAGACTAATGAGAAGAGATAAGGAATATTTCATGCAAGGAAAAGAGAAAGGGTATTTGATTCGCCGGAAAAGTTGTAACCTTTTTTTTAATCATTTCACCCCAAGCAAGGCATTCCGCTGCCACTATTACGCATGGGGCTACATAGAGGAAGGTAAAGAGGAGGAGTGGTTAGATGTCGGAAATATCAGAAGGAAGGTGATAGATGGATAAGGATACCGAGGATGCGGGTTGGGCAGATGGGAAGAGTGTTTGAATGGGAGCGAGTTAGTTTGTTAGGAGGTGTCTATTGACCTTACATTTAAACTCCTGGAGATTGTAGCCGTCGTGGAAGCAATCATGTGGAAGGGAATTCCACAGTCGGGAAGTGCGAGAAAAGAAACTGTTGGAGTAGAAGTTGCAGTTGCTTTTTATCGGTTTCACTGTAAAAGGGTGGGATCTAGTTTTTCTTGCAAATTCGTATCCAGGGAGCAGCAGTGATCTAAGTTCATTGGAGCAGAAGCCGTGAAAGTATTTATAGAACGATCAGCGATGTAGTTTGTCTTTCAAAATCATCGATTGTTGGAAATTATTTTCCGACATCGTCCGTATCTGTTTGATTCAAATTTAATGTTTAGTAGGTCTCCGTGTATCTCACAACAGAGTTTATTTCAATCTTATTTAAAACCACACGAAAACATATCAAACCCAATTCTGAACATACTCATTGACAACACAGATATCATAGATATCATTAACATGCAAAAATGCCAACTTAATGGAGGCATTTTTAATAAAAACAAAATCCCAACATTCACTAACATTAATTACGAGCGCGATAACAATATTCTTACAATACATAATACATGCCACTAATCTACATTACACTACTTACACTCTGTTATATGTAATATCATTATTTCTTAAAAACGGTTAAAAGAATTGTTGAAAGCGCAAAGGTAAGCCATAAAAAGCATTTTTTCTCTAATTTATATTCTGAAAAGATAAAAATAACTTAAATTACTGTCTGTCTTTTCTAATACATCCTGCATAAAAGAGATTTTGATGCACAAATATAAAATCATAATTCATATTAGTGCATATATATATAAGTCATCCACATACAAGCCCGTTTCGCTGTATCACAGCTCAACAGTGTGGCTAGACATAACCACTTGCTTCTGGCCGGGATCGAAACTCGACCGATTTGGTGTCAGTCTGAGTCGCTACTCCCTAAGCCATCGCCGTATGGCATCAGAAAAGGAAATTTTAACGTCTTGTATTTAAGCAGTATATATATATATATATATATATATATATATATATATATATATATATATTTACCTAAATTATGTCTACCTAATGCATAAAATTATGCATAAAAATAAATTGTTTAAAACAAATTACGTAAGATATAATTTAACAAAAAGGACAACTCTAATTGTTTATAACATCTAGATGAATTCACTAATGCTCCCAGAAGGGACATCAGCAGAAATTCCTCATTAACACTCACATAGGCACACACACAAACAAACAAGCCTTTTTGTATAAATGTATATTGCTGTCCGACATGTACGTCATTTATACACACAGAGACAGAGAACAAATAAACCACACACAGACAGACACAGACAAGCACACACGGAGCCACACACATAAACACACCTTCCGATTATACGTTTCTGAGTTTCCTGGTATGCGCGTGAAAAAGCGTTGTGATATCAGTTAATATAAAATGCCTGAAAATACACAAGGAAGAATAATTTGCTGAGCTTTTGAAAAAGAATATTTGAAATTTTTATATTATATAAACACATGTATACAGATGTACGTTGTGGTGCAGTGGATATTATTCACTTACGCACAATTACTATTCCCAAAGATATTAATCCGTCTCTTCCCTCCAGTTATCGGTTACATAACAGGACAGATTGAGATCTATAGCCTTGGTTGGCGAGCAGTCTACCGCAGTAATAAATCGCAACCTTCAGCGTGTCTTGTCTTTCACGATATGTTCGTCAAAGCTTGCATCACATATGCCATTTAAATGACTGATTATATATGAACTAATCTCTTTGAGATAGAAATAATTACTTGTCTAATTTAACTCTGACCAATAACTGGTCATATATATATATATATATATATATATATACATATATATATATATATATATATATATATATATATATGTATATGTGTGTGTGTGTGTGTGTGTGAGTGTATATAATAATTGTGGAAATTTTTCTCAATCAACTGAGAAGACTCATGCCGTCTCCGCAGTTTCTTGAAGCATTATTGTGATATATTTTCTTCTGCGTACGAATGAGTTCTAGCAACGTAAACCTATTAAATGAAAACAAATAAATATCATAAGCAGTAAGAAACAACGGATAAAATAACAGGCTTGAATAAAAAATCAAGTGAAACCGAACGAGGACACAAATATAATCAGCTTCAAACAACTCTACAGTAACACAATAAAAAAAACAATAAAACTATTATTCAATACATTAGAAAGTCATTTACCCAAAGTCAGCAATCTATGACAAAACATCAGAAAAAACTGTCAAAATCAGTTTCTACTTCATGTACAAAATTGAAAAATAATAACCAAAAAGAATAAAAATATTCGCAAGATCTATAACATTACAAATCAGCAAAACAATACTAATAAATGCAGCTGACCGAACACAGACCACTCTCTAATTAACAGTAAATGATTATCCGACAACCTAATGTATAAAGCCATCGTAACAATATTTACGCAACACTCAAAAAAAAAGTCAACAATCAAAATCATCTTTCAAATTAGAAATATAAAAAAACACAAATCTGTGCCTGTTTGATTTGAATACTTCCCTAATCAGACTTCTAATTTTTTTCAAAGGAGTTCCCGTACGTTTATAATGTTAGATGTCTTTTCAGTCCGTGTGTTCAATAGAAAAACAGTGAAATTTCCAACGTTTGCCCAAGAAAATATTTTTAAAAATCAGTTATAACATGAAAAATTTACATCACTTGCAAAATAACTGAAACTCATGATTCAGCTTCACAGGAGGACATTGGTTTATATGACGGTAGGTCGATTTCAAAAGCACAATTCTACACAGAGAAAGTTGCTAAGTAACATTAAAAATAAGACCACAAAATATTTTTTCTCTAAAAATTAATAGTTTTTGCGCAAATTCATTTAAATAGTAACATAAACAAATATTCTGAATTCCGCGCAGCGTTAATCGAAAACATAGATATGTGGGGATAGACTTAGCCATCCCTCCCCTGGTTACAGGTCGTCAGATATTGATCATTCCAATACTTTGAATTAGCCAATCAGTGCTCATGGTTGCAAGGCAAGCAATCTCATTGGCCTAAACCTACTTTAGCGCAAAACTTCACCGAACAGATCTTCAACTTCCAAAACACATAAAAGTCACACTTTCGAATCAAAATTTCAGTTTCCCCCAGTGCTAGCCGAATCCACGCTGGTCCTTTTCAACACCCTCGACCAGTCGTACTTTATCTTCGCGCGCAATCTTTCGAAGTGCTAATGGATTCCGGGGTTACTCACTTAATTCTTCACATACTGAAAAACCTTCCTATTTACCGTCAAGAACTTCATCTACTTGCTTTAAGATATTCTTTGACTATTTCTCGACCAACGATATTTTAATCTCCGTGAAAAGTTTTATTCAGACTTATATTCATACTTATACTGATTACCTTTACGTAACAAACAATATGAATACTGAATATTCTATAATTTAAGGAATAAGATACTTCGTCAGCTTCAAATACTTTCAGCAAGGTATGTAAATCTCACTTTGTTTCTACAACCTACATTACGTGCAAATCTACGAACATTCGCCTCACCGCACTTCGGTTGTATTTTTGTAACGAATCGAACTTTCGTCAATAAAACAAACGTTTACGATATTTCATTCTTGACTATTTCATGTTAAAACTCATCTTAACATTACTCGTCATTTTGACATCACAGGTCTATCTTCAAATGTGAATTTAATTGTATTTCTTGAATTGTTTAAATGTTTCTTTGTTTATATAAAATTATTCTTGTTATATTTGTTTGCTCAACCAGTTGTTTGAGTTAATCGTTTCTAAATTCTGTCTGGATTGTCGTTTCTTGTGATCAAATATAAAAATAGTTGTGAACTTGGTTAAGAACACGCACACAGCCTTAAAACCATCACTAAGCATTAAACCATATATTCGCTACTAAGCATTAAACCATATGTTCGCTGCAGATATGTCAATTTAACACCGGATTTTGAAAAACATATAGAAAATAGCCTAAATAAAATGTTTTATTTTATTTGTAATCGTGCAGTTTTGGGTAACTTAAAGTAAAGTAAAATAAAAAGCAAACACTACAAAAATATTTCGTTTAAAATTCTATAAACTATAAAAAAGTGCAAACGAAAATCATGACAAAAATCTGGAGTCATTGTTTGATATCTGTACTTCTCTTGACAATGTCCAATTTTAAGTTTTGAACCCCAAAATGTGAAAAGCAAAAGAGAAAATTGTTGGACTATTCACATTGTCTGAATTTATCCTCTCAAAGATAAAGTAAATATTTTTTTTCTTTTGTAAATAAAATTAAATTGCAATATTATAAATATTTTTCAAGAAATGAATTTCTACAATTATATTTTATGTAATAAATTTAGAAAATCAACTTGTACTATTTTACATTCTATGTGAATCATATATTAAACATACTTGAGATATATGTTGGTTAGTTTTATTCTCTCAACATGAATGTAATATTTCAGGTACCAGTGGAAAACAGAATATTTAAAAGAACAAAGAGCAAAAATAGGACCGAAGGTAGTTTCCAACTTGGACTTGTTGATAAAACTGCCATTCACAAACCTATAAATAGTGTAGTGGAAAGACAATAACAAGAACAAATTAATTCATCTCCTATTGCCTCCACATCTTATAATCAGGATATTATTTTTTCCCAATGATCAAAAAGTGATAAAATATATGTAAATTATTAGCCAGACAAGCATTCCCTGGGTGTTCATAGTTTTGTGAAAATTCCTCGGTATGCTACTGAATTGATCAAAGGTGATGCTTCATCAAATTTAGGAGCAAGCCTTGAAAATGCTTTTCTTTTATATTTTAAATCTATGGGTCTTTTCAAAGCAACTGTTAATATTCAATCCCTAATTTGGGATAAATCTAAAATAGACCGTGTGAAAGAAAGAAATAAACATAATGACAATCAAAAACAAATTTATGTAGCAGAAAACATTATTTGTATTCGTGTATTTGTATTTGTGTTGACGGAGAACATGTCAAATTTGTGTTGACGGAGAACATGACAAATATACATTGTTATTTAAAGAATCTTTTGAGGCTAATGGAAAGAAAACAAAGGGAACAGAATACCATTTTACATTTACAAAGAAGATGGGTTGTGAATGTGGAAAATACCTCACTCATTGTGTTATCCCTAATACCGGAGCAATGGTACTGTTCTGGAAAAAGCGGATGCTAGTGTTTTGGAGCAATATAACAGTATTGATACCCTTAAATTTTTCTTACTGAACAACACCCATACAAACAATGGCTGTGAATGTGAGCTTGTTAAAGTTCTACAGAAAGAGATTAAAAGAGAATTACACACCATTGGTTGCCCTTTACATCAAAATGAGCTCTATTCAGAACAGTTTCAAGCATATTCATGGCAGCACAAGAAGCCCAACATTATTTATTGGTCCACTTGGAATATTGTTTGCAAATGACTGCCATAATTTGACCCAAGTCAAATCTGCACCGATAGATAGTCGTCTCAACAGGCTATATTTTAACATCAAAGATATATTTGATCTGAGTAATGATCAGATACTTATTTTAATGTATGCAGTAAGGATTTCACGAGGGAAAGTTAATCCTATATAAGCTGCATAGAAATTTAGGCCCTTAAATCAAGCAAGATAGTTGACGCTAGCCACCAAAATAATGTCTGAGGACTTGAGGCATTCACCCTATAACTTTTTTCCAAACTACACAGACTTATTCAAGTTATTGTTGGATTGCATGCAGTTCGCTGATTTGAAAATAAAAGGGATAATAGATTTCATAATCAGCAATTGTATGTTTTCAATATGCTGCAAAGAATTAAAGAAACTACCACCTGAAATTCAGGAAATTGCATGCATAAATATTCAGCCAAATGCTTATGGTCTCTTACCAGAATATATGTCATATGAAAGGCTGAAATCAGATAAACTGGAAGTGAGAGAGGAAGCTATTAAAACCTTCAGCAATCAGGTAAGTAACTCACATAATATTGATTAAAATGTTTTACTCGATGTATAGTTTTATTTTTAAATACTATCTTAATTTTGTTATAAAAAATTAGGACAAGTACGATTAATATGTTATTTTGATTTAATTTTTAAAAACAAATTCGAGCGTGGAGAAGAAAAAAGGGGTTAAAAATATTAAAGATAAATTTAGATGCAACACATTGATCTCAGATGAATGACCTGTCCCAAAATGGAGTTTGTGAGCCTGGATACACTGAAAGATTTCTGATTATGTACTTCTGAAATCTTCAATTAGTGGGACAAAGTTGGAGTTACCTTATTTGTCTTAACTCTCACAAAGTGTCAAAAGAACAGTAAAATTAAAAACTGCAGCTTACCAATAAGTCTATGGAACTGTAGCAGGGCAGAGGTACATCACTACAAACGTTTTATACCATGCAATTAGACCTATTTCTTGCTTCAAAGAGCTCTTAGTTAAACCAATTTGATATAATAATAAGAATTGCTATTATTTTCACAACATTCATGGTTTTGTCATGTCTTTTATAACTTTATGCTTTACAATTATTGTATAAAACAGAAATTGAAAATCCCAAAATTAATAACCAGCAGAATTTCGGAGTGTTCAAATTACAAAATAGTTTATATTAAAATAATCCCTTAATTTGTTGCAAGCACATTTCATACATGGTTGCTTTTGTTTCATTGATAGCAGAAAAAATATAACTGTTTTACAATATCTTGCAATGTTATTCATGGCGCATCTCAATGAGTCAAAATGAAGCTTATCTTAGCAGTTGGGTTTGGGGTAGGAGATTATTATTTTGTTTTAATTGCTACATTGTGATATATTGTATTCATTTTATTTGAATGATATAAATTAGCAAGCTTTTCCTGATTAAAAATTAAAATTATTTAAAGCAATTACATATCTAAATATATGAAATCAAGGGTTTCAAGTGCTTTATATTAGACGATATTTTAAACTAAATGCTCAAAAATTGGTGCAAGATACAAACATACGTGTTGGTGTCAGTAGTTATCATAGCAATGCACTTATATCCCCGGATGATTTTGTTTTGATATTAAGAAAAAGATTTCACCTTACTCAAGTTTAAATATCAAAATATATTCTGTCAAAGTGTTTATTTTGTGTTTAATATTTATTCAAAGACAAAATTTCTTCATTATTTCTTATTTCTATATATTGAATTATGTTTTCAGTTCCATTTTGCACAATTAAATTTAATATTTTTTATTGTCGGAACTTTCGGTTATGACTAGCCATTTTGAAAAACATGCGATTTGTTTTTTTTATTTTTATCGGTTTTTTAATTTTCAAATATACTTACGATCTTTCTTTCTAAATTTATATTACTTTATTGATGATTATTTGCTTGTAATTTATGATTAAAATTTCTAGTAGATGGTGTTGTGTTATAAATATTAGTTTACAACATTCTTTGATTCATACACTTTCGTAAGTTCTTTATTCCAACATTTTGTTCATTTCAAGTTTACTTTATATATAATTTCCAAAATATTCATGTCTGCATTCGTTCAAGAATATTGTTTTATACAAGGTGGTGTACAAACTTCAAAATATTGATTTCGTCTTGCATTATTTTGAACATTCCAACTTTGAAATAGAATGATTTTATTTTAAAAATAAATATCACCTCACGCAAAGCAGTAAAGCCGTATTAAGAGAAGCTGTTACTTGATGTGGAACAATTTCAAACATTACATTAACATTGCTATGGAGCGAGAACAGAAGACGTTTAGTCTAAAAGACTGCATATAACAACTAGCATTGCATATAAATTTTTGCTGGTGAAAGAAAAGAGTTCCACAATCGAGAAATGTGTTACCTTTTTAGGATAGAAGAAATAAGAGGCGCTAGGAATAATTATTTTTATCATATTTAATGAATTTCATCACATAGATAGCATTAAAACCACTATTACACAAAGGGGTTATGGAGTATGCCAGAATGAGAAAGATTAACATTAATTTTTTTTTTAATCATATCACCCCGAGCAAGGCGATAACGTCACTGATGTGCAGAGGGCTACGTAAGAGTGAAAAGATTTGAAAAGAGAAAACCGGAGACCACATCCTAAACAGGGAACAAGGGATGAGCCTCTTCACCTGTTCAATAGACCTAACTAGCGAGAACAAAATCAGTAAACTGGAGGACAGTAGAATGCGATTATCCTTTGATTTCAGTGATTGAAAATTAATGTTGATCGGCAACAGAGAGCAGAAAGGGAGTTCCACAAGAGAAATCGAGAAAGTTACGTCTGGCATAAAACTTACGGATATATCTAGTCAGCTGAACTGTAAATTGGTGATATCATGTCGCTAGTCTTTTCCTGCTTAAATACGAATATTCTAGAATCCATAACAAATGTCGATATTTATTTTGCATTAAAATATAAAAAATGTGGCTCAATGTCAAAAGTGGGAATTGGAGAATGCTGGTCATATTTTGTCTTATACTTTAACAAAACTGGTTCCAGTCACTGACCCAAACATACCACTTAATCCTTACCCAACAAAAACAATTCCTTAATTAACATACATACTAAATACAACATGATACATCTGAATCTCTATGATTGCCTAAATAGTATCTACATATAAAATTCTTGTCCGTGTGTAGACACAATAAATCAACAATTTAGAAATAAATAAATTTTATTTACAATGTGAAACAAGCTACTTGCAAATAACCTAAAAAATGTTGTTACTAAGAAAAGATTCACGGCAGTTGAATGTTGCAGAAACAATAGTTAACTTGATGAAATTAATGTGTGACTTTAATAAATTAATAAAGACGCATTCATCCAAAGAACCAATTAAAGAAACATGCACCAAACACAAAAATACAAAAATCACACATGAATGGCAAATAGCGACCCTCATCCATGAATGCACTGACATCTGTGTAACACGAATGATGAATTAAACTAATGAATTTTGGTTCAAAAATGGGAGGATAATTAGGTTACCTCCTTTAGCTAAGTATATTTTAAAAGAGGATACTAAAGAAAAGAACATCAATAATCTAGAGTGGTTTTGGACTGGGTCGCCAGTGTTTAATCCAGAAAGAACTATATCTCTATGAATAACAAGCATCAGAGTGTCATTCTAAATCTGCCAATCGCAATTGAAAAAAACACACAACACTAGCCAACCTTTTTGCCAAATTCTGATGAGAGAACCGATGCCTTCCCGTCATAATATTGACTTTAAATTTATGTTTAAAGAAAAAAATAAGCTGTATAAACGGAACGCGTCAATCGTATAGAATTCTTTCTAACTTGAGCTCAATTACACGACTCTCATAACGCCTGGCAAACCAAAGAACATATTGTTCAGACTTCATCAACCACTCTTCTTGCAGCATTTGAACTATGATATCATCAATATATTTGCCTATCGGTACTACGAACCTGGAATTAATGAATGTCTAATAGTTTCTCCACCGTCCCATCAGATCGAACCCAGTTTGAAGAATTATTTACGCCCAACGAATAGAACTTTTTCGCTAACCCAGATGGCCTTTCTAATCCCTAGCCTAATGAGTTATGCCTCATCATTTTCTATGTATTTCAACCCAGGACCTTAAGACAATATTAAGCAGCGCTTCCGATTTGTAAGACCAAGATTGTCTATGAGATTATCTTGAACGGTCCTCCTGAATAATATTTAATAAATGCCAGGAACCAAAGCTGGACGAAGAAGTGGCTATCTGTCACGCGTCAGAGATGTTTTAGAGTCATACGATATTCGCGATAGAAGATTAATTCAACTCTGTATAAAAGGCAGGATCGTTCTTGAACGAGTGAACGCTTTTCAGTGATAGGAATTTCTTAGTGGAATATTCGTTTTAGAATTTGCCTTCAACATCCGATTGCTGACACATTCTCTCTAGAAATAATGATCGAGCCGTATGTTGAAAGTCTCTCTGATAGGCATACTGAGAACACCTTCAGAAATAGGGACGTAACAGATCTTTCGAAATACATTGGGGTTCTTGTCTCTAAAGAAGGAAAAATAAAACAAGAACAAAACATTACTATTGCTATTATCGTGACTGATGGAAATCGAAGCACGATTTATTGGTAAAGAAGAATTAATTGGATATTCCAGTCACATGATTACGCTCTTGCTTTTTAAGGAATTATTACCCGGAGACTATAGACGAACTGCAACTTTATCATTCTGCGTCTCTGACAAATTTCTTTTTTAGAGAAGATCGGGATCTAAACAGAACCAATAATCTTGACATGTCAGTCCATACAGAGATAAATCTCGGGAAAATAAAAGCAGATCAACTCACTCAACTGCAATTCAACTGATTTATCACTGTCAACATTGGTGCTGTCACCTTCTCATACCCACCAATTACTTTGCCAAATACTTTAATCTCACATCTGCTCTAGACAATAATCGTAACTTCGTCAGCCTAGGATATGTAATTGGACAATATTTTAGCATCACGTATAAAATTCCCAGTTAGAGTGGATTCGTATTTAACTTGCAAATGAATGACACCAATGCCAGAACGTACAAAAAATGCGAAAGCTTACAACTTTGACAAATGCATCGACACAGTATGAAAAATTCTGAACGTAACCTATTCAATACCACGAAAACACCGGGAGTATTATACAGAAGTCGGACCAAGTGCGAAATCCCGGTCTGAAAACATCGACCGAACGTTCAGCTTCTAGAAATCGATGGCCAAACTAAACTAAGACATTGGACTGTATAAGTTGATAAACGCGACTTCATTTTCGACGAGTTTGATGATCAAGCGTACAATATGAAGCTGCCCTGAATAGTACTTCCCTTTACAACACATATTTGTTCGGAGACAATCAGATTAGAGAGAACAGTCGCAAAACTTAAGGCTAAGATTTGGCAAAATTTTTAATTCTGTGTTTAGCTCAGTTAAATACCAAAAGTTACCTTTCCCTCTCTCACTGTTCATGTTCCTGCGTTTTTCTTGCGTTGGAAACAGAACACGCATTTGCTGAAGCATTGATGTCTAGCTCCTTGCTTCATCCAGTAATGGCAATCATGCCTTCAAAGAACAAAGACTGATAACAGCCTTAAGTAATGTGCGTAGAGTAAAACATTTAATCCAGCATAATTTTCCTGGTCGACCAGCATTTTGCTTTCCAATTTCCCGACTCTGTAATAGGACCCCCACACACACAGACGCTTAACTCGACGCCACCGGCCAGATCAATGTCGAACAGTTCCCCGATCGTGTTGATTTGTTAAAGGTTGTTGAAGGTAGTCTTGAAGGTTTCACATATACACAGGTTTATAGTCACAGTCCGTTTATCCCTCAATATGAGCATGCAATATGTCAATAGGACAATTTCCAGTCGTCGTCTGAAGTCAAATTCAGCGATCATATTCGTCGCCTCGGAGAACATTCCTTTAAATCTAGCCTTATAGACAAGTACTTGATCCTACTTGATGGTAGTTCAACACTGCTAAGCGTACTTGATCCTACTTGATGGTAGTTCAACACTGCTAAGCAACGTTCTCAATATCACCTGATTTAATCAGCTATCAATATTTTAATCATTTAATCAGAGAAAAGGCAAGAGAAAGATGGAAATACCAGAGTAAAGACCGTTGCCAGTGTAAAGCACGAGAGAAGGACTGGGGTCAAGTGGACAAGAGATAGGAATTGACGCTGCATTTAAGTACTTAGAGATTGTAGCTATCAAAGAAGTAAATATACGGAAGGGAGTTCTACAGGCCACAAGTGCGAGAAAAGAAACAGATAGAGTAAGAATGGCGCCTGCATTTGGTTGATTTAATTGTAAAAGGTTGGGAATTTGTTGCCATTCACGTTGCTCCAGTAAATTCTTGCGGAGGGGGTATCACTGAGCTAACAGAGGCCATGAAAAATATATAGAATGAACAGAGAGAAGCCACATGGGAAAGTGGCTGAAGTCGAGCTGCCAGATCGGGAGCGATCTCATTAGAGATTCTCCTTCGGAGCCTGTCAAATACACAGAAATTAATTGAAGGTTTGCCCGAACAGATATGACAAGAGTATTTAATGCACGTTCGGATGGTCGATTTGTTTATGTGCAGGATGGTCTAAGTCGGGAAAAACTTAGTAGCTCGACACAGTGAGCCAGCTTTACTAGTAGTCGATTTAGCTATTGATTCAATGTAATGCTTCTGTTTGAGGTCGGAAGAGAAGGTGAGACCCAGGAAACGCAGTTTATTGTTTTCAGGGAGACTCGCTTTGTTCATGCTGATGAGGGGTAAGATAGACAGCCTGTGCTGGTTGACTGATAGCAGTTTCATTTTAAAAGCATTAAAAGTTACAAGAGACTTTTACCCCAGTCTTAAAAATGTTGGAGGCCATTCTCATGAAGGGCAGTTGTTATCTTTGGCCGCCTCGTCAGATTTCTTTCCGAGGCGAGAATAAATGGTAGTGTCATCAGTGTAGATGCCTACTTTAAAATTGATCACGTCAGAGAGGTCATTTATGAAGATTAGAAAGAGTGTCGGGCCTGTGGTATAACCCTGGGGCACAACAGATTTAATGTGGTACGACGTGGAAACATGCTTGTTCAAGACTACATTCATTATTCGGTTAGATAGGACAGATAGGATCAGATTAAGCAAGCGTCCAGTGATACCATAACCCTCTAGCTTCCACAGAAGGCCATTGTGCTAAACCCATTCGAAATCTTTAGAGATATCCAGAGTAACAGCTCGAGCTTCGCAATGCATACCAAGGGCCTGCTATATGCACTGTGACGGTCGTTAGCATATCGGGAGTGAACCTGGTAAAACGGAAGTCATCCTGTCTGTAAATTGTCCAGACATGCCGTTTCTGCTGCTAATTTAACTAGATTAATCTAACGAATACAATATGCAGCAAACGACTTCAATTTTGATTTTAATTCATGCCACAACATATTCCCAATCACAGCCAAGTTTGTTCTAGTTGTAGATATTGTTGCAAAGAGGTTTGAAAATCTAGCTCACAAAAATAATGCTTTCAATTTCCAGCAGCCATCCCTCCATATTTTACATTTATCTCCGTTTACACGGAAGTGGAAGAGCCTGTGATCCGTGTAAACTAGCGGATAAAACTTGGACAAGCTAAAAGCCATACATCGGTCATCGTAATTAAGATTTGGTTGAGGTAACTATAAGGCTTTCACAGTAACTGAGTAAATCCTATTCGTTCAAATTCACACCACCTTCCGGGGAGGGGGGCACATTAGGATATTTATCGAAAAGATCAAACTTGTCAATAAAATCATGAAAAGGTTTTCCATCAACGGTTTTATTACTTGATCATGCCTTAACGTATTAGAATGAACGATTGGAATGACGTCATTGACTAAGACATATATGTTATCTTAGTCAATGACGTCATTCCAATCTTTCAATCAATCTAACCGACAAGTTGTCGTCAAAAGCAGCACGATCATCAATAACAAATTCGGTCGCCCAACGTGGCCACCGAGTGAATATACGCTAATTTGACAAAGTGTCTTATGTTTTATATTAAAATCCATCACTCAATGCCTTCCCTTCGAACCTGCGAAATTTTTAGCTTACACTGCATAAAATTATTTTTTTACAAGCAAGCAAACTACTCTCGAGCATACACTAAAACATGTTGAATATAGAGAAAACTTCTTTAACAGAATGTTTTCATGGTCGCCAGTTGGAAACTGGATCTCCTGTACATAACATAGACTTACCCCGAGACACAAAAAAGTGAGTGAATCTGCCAGAGCGTTAGATGATATTTTTGAGAATCATGAAATTTCTAACAACTAAGTGAAATATATTTTGTTCAAAAAGTTCAACGATGTGCTCAAATAGAAATTATTTTCGGATATGTAATTTTATTTTGTCTACAAGCGTCAAATCTCAACGCCTGTCCTAGATAAGCTGGAACCCGAAGATAGCTATCCTTGGCGCGGAAACGACGTCAAGATGACAGAGAGAAAAGTAAAATCGGTTTTTTCCCGTTAGTGGGGTGCGAACAACTCTTAACAAACGACCTCATCCATGTCACTGACGATCTTTTTGCATGAAAAAAAAAATGAAATAAAATATATTTTATGCTATTTACATTTGGGTCTCGTCTCATTTATTTCGGGAGAGGCGTTAGTTGCAGATGCTATTTGTTGCCGCTGACGGTGACGAAGAAAGAACAAAGATGATGAAGAAGAATTAATGACTTTGAAACTGATGTTTATGGAGAAGTCGAGTTGAGTGATACTCGACGAAATGCATTTATTATTTGAGATAAAAATTTTAACCGTCGCCCCAGAAGATTTGAGGAGTATCGTCATCATACCAGTAGCAGTGAAGGCCGAAGAATTTATGCAATATAATTTTCGTAACCAAGTTTATAACAAATATTTTGTTGTACTTGTAGTAGCAACATTCGTCCAGTCGTCATTGATTGATCCAGACAAGGTGGTGTCCCAACAAACAAAAGTGTCTTCAAGAAAAAATATATACTCAGGAGGAGTACATAAAAAACCTCATGTCCCCGGCATTTAAACAAGCGAACCAGAGAGATATTATCATATTCTTTGGCATTGAACATTGTCGGGTTGAATTGTCTATTGTCTAGACATTTTAGTTCTTATGAGGTTATCAGGAGATAATCCACTACGGTCCAAATGAAAAGTTAAATATACTGTTTATACAAGGAGGAGTGAACAACACCTAGAACGACGAAATATTTGAAGTCTTTGAATGTTATCATTATATAAATATATCAGTATAGGTCATCATTGGTTTACTTGAATATAACCTATAACTACGATATAAATAAACCTGAGCCTACCGCTGTTACAATCTCTTTAAGCTTCCAAAAATTGCTCGTGTTTTAGTTGTCAGTCCTCTCTATGATTTTGTTTTGTATTTTAGTTAGTATTCAAGATCTTTTAACTTATTCGCATGGACGAAAGTTATTTTCTGTTTTTCCTCGAATAATCGGGTGACATCTTCCTAGAAATAATGAGGTAGCTTTATTTGCTCTTTGAGAATTTTCTTCTTTTTTTGTAACTGAAATTGTGTGATTCTTAATAGTAACTGATATGATTGTGTGTATATGACTGGGGAAAGAGATGGCGTGTTTTTTAAGGCTTGTTATTTTGGAAGGTTTAGCGGTCAATGATTTAGTGGTTGAGGAGGAATCTATCAAATTTTTTAATTAACACTGGGCAGAAATAGGAGACACGACACACTCATGACATTGGTTTCTTTATTCGATTTTCTTGGAGATTTTCCTGTATTTATATTTTAAATCTCTTTTCTCGCCACGAGGCCCAATAGTCTTTTGAAATTTGCGTGCTGATGCAGCAAAAGGCAGCAGTGCATCAGTCATAGCGCTGATAGATTCAATGAAGCAGTATTTGTGGTTTGCCATAAGGGCTTCAGTAGACTGAGTTCTCCAGTCAGAATTGCCCAAAAAATCGGAAACTTAGACGATGATCATACGATGAAGAATTATAACGATTCAGATTGTCAGAGGTAACTTTTAAAATTTGGCTATGATAACAAACATTTGCACTGAGGTTCACTTCTATTATAATAGGAGTGACCTCCTCATATAATGTCAGAAGATCCTGCCATAACCCACATATTCGATGCGTGAATAAGGTTTCAGTGATCAGTTCAAGGCTCTATAGACCACATTTAAGTCCCATTGATGAGAGATCGTAGCTTAAACTCCATAGCTTCAGTGATGATATCAACGTGGAGAGACAAATTTTCTACGAACACATGTCTATCACAAAGAATGATAACATTTACTTTTTGAAACTCTGTAATTGCTTCGATCTTGGGTTCTTCAAACATCTATCTTCCTTTATGACGGCTTTTCTTTTTACAAGCAGCCTCGTATTTTCCCACTGAACCAATTTTGTAGGACATATTGTAAGTGTTAAAACTTCTTATCAACCGAGAACATTAGCCAAGGATGGTTCATAGATCCCCTCTCCTTCATGTTATTATCAGTAATGCTGTTGGAATGATGATTAATAGAGGACAATTTAATTTTGGTAGCGTAAAAATTAAAATTGCAGTGTTTGATCCAGTTAACAACAGACTACCTGCTTGATTACTATCTGTCAGATTGACCTCACCAAATAATCAGATTTAGTATCAGCAAAAGAGTATATGTTACTGTCACTGTGTAGATTCGAATTTGAGGTATAATGCCATCTGAAATGGGATTCATAAAAAAGAAATAAAACAGAAATTAGGATCAAGAATAAGAAACCAGAAAGTCACATTTATTAGTTCGAAAATATCAGGAAGAATGGCCGTTAATTTTCTTTCATGATTAGACAATAATAATTGAATCATTTCCAAAAATTAAAACTGTAAATTACTGTTTTAGAGAAGACCTGTATGCCAAATTCTTTCGAGATATTCAAACCTACAGCCTGGTCTTCACTATTTTTACCTAGATCTTGATAGAATATTTCGGCAAATTATTTCACTACATCAGCTTTTGACCCGAAAAATCAAATGTCTTCATACTTGTCTAAGAAGTGCCTTGAAATATGAAATAATTAACCAATTCCGCATTGATTTGGGAACACAAGTTTTTCTAAGTGAGATAGAAATCTATTAGACCGATGGTTGAAAGGGTCGGATGTTTCAGGACAATTATTAACAAAATGAGCCAAAAAACAAGAGGAATAACTAGTACAGGGATATTTATTGTCGAAAGACATAAGTTCCTGAGACATGCAATGAGGATGGAGGGCTTGGAGAACCTGTTACTTACAGGCCAGATAGAGGGAAGGAGAGATAGAGGAAAATAGCGAAAAACATATTTCAAGGGCCTGAGCAGGTGGAAGACAGAACGGGGGCTGAGAGACGTTACAGAAGAAAGCGTGCTAAGAGCCACCAGAGATAGGGAGTCGTGGAGAGCCATGATTGGCTACGTTCTGAAAGGACAAGATATATAAAAGAAGATGTACAGGGATGCCATCAGATTCACATCATTGGTAGGGATTCAATTTAGAGATTGGCGGAGAAACCGTGGAAGAGGCCATAAGCATATCACTCAAAAGAAATAATTTCTAGGATGAAGGTTATGCAGTGTTAACCAGAGAAATCAAGAATAGTCTTTGAGGATAATTTCCGGGGAAACATTCCGTTTTATAAACAGATCATTTTCATACCTCCATTTGACTGCAGAGAGAATTAATAAAGGACATACACTTAATAAATATAACATTGCAGAAATGCCAGTTAACACGAAATCAAAAATTCTTACAGTTATTGTCGTGCGTCATTCTCTCAGCAAACGGCATATAAACTCCTTCGAAGATTCATTTGCATTTTTTACGAGAAATAACGAATAAGCCTTTCTTGTTAAGGAAGCTGTCACGATCGATTTGCATTATTATGAGCATAATATTTCTTATAATATGTAGAAATTATAAAAGACAACCTATCATTCATACAACGTTGCAAAAATATAGTGCTTATCAAGGTGTGTTCAAAGATTGATATTATTCTGTAGGTGAAATATATTCCAAGATATAATATGATGCAGATAATGCAATCACTTAAAAAATTGGTATGGTGCTAACAGAGACATATTTTATTAATTAAAATTGATATAATTATAACATCAGTATTACCACTACTATTTATAAGAGATACATATTCCAGGTTATGAAACTGATATCTAAATACTTCCACAAGAGGTGTTTTGTGAGCTGCTGTTACACTTCACTTGAAGTAGATTGTTGAACATTCCAAATTACATCTTTACATTGATATATACTAAAGTAAATATTTTCTTTGGAATTCTCTACATATTTTCAATCTGGTGTAATCTTATACGTGAAAACAGGTTGGATAATAGAATTTCTTTAATATTTTGTCTACATATATATAACACTCGCTGAGTGTGATGATGCTTTAATGACCATTATAATAATACATCTTCTGTTTAAAAAATGTTGGATTTATCATAATCTCATGTTACCAGGTCTTCTGCGTTTGCATGTTTTGGTGATGTAATGGATAATACTTCAGACTTGTTAATTGGAATGTTAAGTTCAAATTTCATATGAAAATATATTCCCCTTTGCGCAAATACATTTAAAAAAGCCAGGATCACAGGTCTTCTGCCTAGCTATGTGTTAATTAATAATAGTTGTATCACTAAATTGTTATTAAGTAAGCATTCTAGAAATATATTAATATTTTTTGCCTTTGAATAACCTGTAATATGTTGATAATCCCCAAACAACATAATCAAACGTTTATTTCATATTGGCTGTCTAAAGAACAAATACCTAAACTGTTATTTTCGTATCGCTTTAAATCGACTTTGACGTAATTTGTTGCTACTACATTGACTATTCGCTATGAACAACACTTAAATGTAGACTGTTTAATAAGAGTTGAATTGACCTTCACTAATTATTTACACTGAAAACCTCCTCCTGTTGCTATATATATATATATATATATATATATATATATATATATATATATATTTGAACGTGTTTCCCTGTTTTTTATTCTTCGTGGTTACTTGGTGATGTTGGACGAAATGGCCTGAGAGGCTAATAATAAATTCCTTGTTTTTAAAATAGAATATATATCTATATATATTGTGGAGAGTAAATGCAGAAATTTAAAAAATGCTGGAACTATTGAAAAAAATAACTAGAACAAAAGAAACATTTAGATTAAATATTTCAAAAATCGGTTAATTTTTCTTAGAACAACGACAAGTAATAAGATAGAATGCGACAGCAGAATTTAAACAATTCCAAGCGGAAGACTTATCATTTTCTTCGTATTTCCGTGGATACGAAGACCTTTACGAGACGGACTGAGTACATTCACAAGAAGAAAAGACAAGTTTTAAGAAAACTTTGCGCTGTCGAATACACAAAGTTTATGAATTAGATATTACCAAAGAAAACTAGTGTCATAATGTTAAAAAACGGATACATTATTTTTGGAAATATTCAGTCTATGATCGTCATCTTTCCATAAAAGATGAAACTTACAGAATTGTTAAAATTGACGGTGAAAACTTCACAACATTGTAAATGGGGGATTCAAACTGGAAGAATTAATTCCTAGCTAATTTAAGGGCCTAATATTTCTTTAACGTTTGACGTCAACAAGATACGCTGAAATCAATAGAAACCTTCTGAAATAGAAACCTTCTGAATAAATGATCCTAATCTCACCTTACAAAGTTTAGAATATTGTCAGTGATCTATAAATTTTCGTCGGAACGATAAGGATTTCGAAGTATGGGCTGTGTCGCATATTAAAATGATGCGACAAAAATTAAAAAAGAATGAAAAAAAAACAAACATTAATCCTGACCCTTCCTACGCATGTGAAAAACAACATTATTATAATGTCTTTCTGTTGAAAAATAAGGAATTCTTTTTTCGTAGAAAAAGAAAATTTCTTTAAAATATCACTTTAATAATAAAAAAAATAATAATAAACGAAGAGTTAATGTAACATAAATGCATCTTTTGGTTAGAATATAAGAAAAATTGCGCACGGAAAATTTTTGATTAAGATATGAAATTGAAATTGAATAGCTGATCCGACTGAAATATTATAAATAAATATACTTGAACCATATTTGGAAAACTAACATTAATGGTTACCAAGAAAATCGCTCGTAGATTGACTGGACAGAAAATTATTCAAACGAGAAATAATTACAAATGTAAAAAAACACTTTGAACTGAAAATTGCAATGAAAAATACAAAAATAAAATGCGTAATTAGATTGAAGGAAAAAGCAAACTGGCTTACAAAAATAAATGGAATGTACATTTTTTAGATAAATAAATGATATCCGAGCTTGAAAGACACAAAAAATGAGTTTTTTCTACAAGGTGCACGATAGCGGCTGATATTCACCTACAATAGATATATAAGAAAAGTCCAAATCTATACGTATCTGTGCGGATTTATTTACGGGTTTGAAAGATGCCCTCCAAAGTTATCATTACCCACAGAAAGAGTATTCTGCACAAATTAGCGGAGGTCGAATATTTTCTAAACATGACTTACGTGACGCATATCTTCAGAATCAAGAAAATAGCGATTGCTCAAAATTACTGACCTTAAACATTCATCGAGCATTTTATAATTTTAATCATTTGCTATTCGGTATAAAACTTCAACCTGATATTTTTTACCAAGTCATCGGAACGATGTTGAGTGGACATTACTTTTCAGTCGAAACCTCTTGACAATATTTTGCTAAAAATTGAAAACACAGAAGAACATATATCTTTTTTTATTTTCAAATAAATTCGAGACTATGGATTTAAGCTGACGGAAGAAATGGGCGAATTCTTTATGGACATGTACAAATATTTGGGACCAGATCCAGCCACAGCCAATCCTATAAAAAATATACCTGCTCAGGAAGATGTCACTTCCTTACAAGGTATTTTTTTTATTAGAAAGCTATTACAATGTTTTTGTGTAAACATGCATTGTTTGCAAATATCGTTAAATGTGGTATTGGAGAAAAACTCAAAATGGATATTTACGACGGAGAGCCAGAAATCATTCGAAAGCATTAAAGAAATGCTAATGTCAGTTTTAGTTTTTACAGTCACATGAAGATCCTAAAACAGAAATAATCGTAGCAAGTGACACTATTTTAGTATATTTTTAGCAGCCTGCATTTTGCATAAAATCGAATACGGATAAATGAAACCTATTGCAAATCATCCAGGACGCTTCTTCCAACTGAAAAATATGACGTGATAGAAAAGCAAAAGTAAAGGATCTTCATTGCCATTAAAAAATATAGATTCATTCACGGGAGAACCTTCAACTTACAACCGGATCTCAAATTATCAAAATGGATTTAAAAAGAGAACTACGGACATATACATCTAATAGGTTACAGCAATGGGGAAACATGCTACTAAAGTACGACTTTAGAATTGATTTCTTGTTGACGAGTAAGTTATTTCACGTAGATAAATTATCCAGACTTATTAACAAATGAACCTTTAGAAGACACGGTCATTTTTCTCTACAATAGAAGCTACAGATAAAAAAGGCATTGTGAAATAAATTATTAGAAATATTCTGAAAGATACTAAGAATTAATCGTTGTATGAAAAAGTCCGTATGGAAATAAAGGTAAATTTAAAGTCAGGAGTAAAACGTCTCCGAGAATTATTTAATGTGTGATGACATTCTCTTGTATATCGAAAGAGTATTGCTACTGTTAGCACTACAAAAACGAATTCTGAAAATATTCTATGCAGGACAACCTGGTATATCCCGAATGAAAAACAATGGGAAGTTTTGCATACTGTCGAAGCATGAATACATGCATATCACACGCTAAAAGTCTACCTCCTCCTACCGAGGGCCCATAGCTCAAAGGTTGACTGACGCCAATTCAGTCGGGTTTCAATCCTGGGTTAAAAGCATTCGGATGTCCAACAGTACTGACGATTGAGATACAGCGAAACAGATCTGCCTGCGGATGATTATATATATATATATATATATATATATATATATATATATATATATATTATTATAATAATAATATTTATTAATAAATTATAACATTGATATGTTATAATATCACTACAAAAGTAGCTATTTTGTTTCGACACTTTTTGTGTCTTTTCAAGTGATGTTGTTATTTCGAAAAAAAAAATATATATATACTAATAACATATTGAAATTCTAACAATTATTTTGAATATTTTATTATTATAAAGTTCAAAATAAAACCATTATATCTACAGAAATAATGTTTCTCAGGAGACAAAAACTGTTGGTAGAGAAAATGTTTCTGTTGGTCTTCTAGAGTTATAATTCTATTTAAAACGCTATTGCATGTTTGATATCACATAAGCATTAATCCAGGTTTAATTTAATTACCACAAAAGTTATCTAATTCAATAAAATAAAAGCGGTAGCCATGATAATTATAAACCCAGCTATTTACCAATAAAATGTATATTCGAAAAATATATTTTTAACTATCATGTTTAGAGCCTTGTGAACCGCGAAACAGAACGATATCATATTCTTGTGTGACGGAACAATGTTTGATCAATTATGATTCCGATGTGTTTACTTCTGTTATCTATTTACTCAGAAATACTTGCAACACTATTCCCTGTTTCACTCTTTCCTTCTTTCTTTCACTGTATTTGCCAGAAATTTCCGTTACTGCTTCCTGATTCCATGAAACTATCCTGTTTTCACTTCTACTTCAATTAAAACTTATTTGTTGCGTGCATGTTCCGTCCATGTGTATTCAAGCTATTTCTTTTTGTCGGACATCGCATGTGTTGCCGCAGCATTTCTGTGACGAGAATAATCAGCATTTCCTGATGTATAGTATATTAACAATTTGAGCTCTCTTATATTTCTTTCCAACGAAAACATTCAATGGACTTATATTCAGTTTAGCTTCTGGAATGTACCTTTACTCCGTCAAACGAGCATTCGAATTAGGTGTTGCATTTTCTTTCGTCATAAAAATTTGTACATAGTTAACATCATGTACTAGATATACTTCTAAGAGTTTTACATCCTAAAGCGAATTAAATCTTAAATCTATCTATCTATCTATCTATCTATCTATCTATCTATCTATATATATATATATATATATATATATATTATATATATATATATATATATATATCTATATATATATCTATATATATATCTATATATATATCTATATATATATATCTATATATATCTATATCTATATATATATATCTATATCTATATATATCTATATCTATATATATATCTATATATATATCTATATATATATCTATATATATATCTATATATATATATCTATATATATATATATATATATATCTATATCTATATCTATATATATCTATATATATATCTATATCTATATATATCTATATCTATATATATATATATCTATATATATATCTATATATATATCTATATATATATCTATATCTATATATCTATATATATATATCTATATATATCTATATCTATATCTATATATATATATCTATATATATCTATATATATCATATATATATATCTATATATATATCTATATATATCTATATCTATATCTATATATATCTATCTATATATATATATATATATATATATATATATATATATATATCTATATATATTGTTTTAAACTCGTAATATTCATACATAGATGTTCTACCGTAAAATGTAGAAATACGAACAGTTAGCTAAACTGATATATAGTTAGTCTTAGTGGTGTTACATATATATAGATATGGTGGTAGTTAAAATGAGAACAAGACTTTACAGAATATGCGAAAAAGTAATGTTTTCATTTCTTTCACTTATATACGCATAATGAATATTTGTCCATTTTTATGTGATAAGATATTGTAAGTATTTACACTATTTACATTGTTTAGACAGTTGTCCTCATCTTTGTTGACATATTCATGGCGTTTCGGTCGTTATTCTCTTCGGCTTTTTTCGAACGGAAAACATTATTTCATCCATTGGGTTAGATTGTTATGTTTCTACGTGTCATGTCTGTTCAGGATGGCTTAGAATTTTTCTTTTAAAAATTTCATGAGAAGAAAACCAGGACCCCCACTAGTGCGAAGGTGTTTACTGTAAGAGAAAAGACTCAATACATGGGTATTGAAGACATGATAAATCATGAAGAATTTAGAAGATAGCAATTTACGTTGCAGTTAAAACTTTGGAGATTTTCGCTGTCAGATAAGCAAGAAATGGAACCCTGATACACGAAATAAATGAGAGAAAAGAAAATGTTGAAGTAGAAGTGATCTTGAATTTAACTATTTCATCAGTAAAAGGAGGGGATATAGATCACAAACTAGTAGCAAACTTAAATATATCTGGTCGGGGCAACAGTTAATTATCTAACTTTAACTGTACATACTAAGTTTTGATTATCTCTGATGAAGCCTGCAAGTATAACGTCGTGAATATAGCAATGAGGATAAGGACATCAGTCAAAACAATATAGAGTAAGCATAATGAATGTCAGTATAATTCATAGGGTTATAAAAAATTATCCCTTTTAAATCTGCATATGCAATTTATTACTGAATAAATTGCACATTTGGAAAGGCTGAATTATCTTCTGAAGGAACTTGTAACAAAACGCCTTATACATTTAGATAATCTGGAAAATGAAAATATCGCTGGATTGATAAAGATTACGAATTAGTTTTTGTTCTATTTTTCTAATCAACCAAAATGAAGAACAACACTACGGAAAATATTATTAATTTTTTTTCTAAAGTACTCTTTAATTAATCAGACTATTTATCTAATTGAAGGAGATTCAGAAGTAACATCAATAAAAAACTGGAAGAAAACGGCCAAATGCAAAAATGTTAAGAAATTAAAGTGCGATAAATAAACTGAAAATCGTTGTATCTTTTGTCTTGAGAAGTGTCTCTAGTTCATTTTCTTTATTTCCTGAAGGCAACGGGGAAGTGACTTCTTCGGTTGCAAAAATCAACAGTGATATTTTGAAAAACAATTAATTTTTTAAGTTAATTCGGGAATAAAAATCCTTAATATGGACAAATTGCTGATCTCATTCGTTGATAGGAAATCAATCACTTGCTTCACGGTCTTGGCTTGATCGAGCGGAATAAAGTGAACGTAGTTCTAAAGTTGTTTTTGCTGAGAATAGCAGATGCATGGGAATGATTTCGGTTTCGTTTACAAAAGAGATAATCAATCATATTCAACGATAAATTCACCTTAAACACATTTGTGCACGCCATTCCATTTGAGTTGAAAGGTTATATCGTTATTCTTCAATAAATCACAGAGGCGAGATTATCTTTTTTCAGATTTTAAAAGTACGTGAAATTCACTATTGGTGAAGTATCACAATTGATAGTTTGTTCTTGCTTAAGAATTTGATGAGTCGGAAATTTAATACTGTAGAGTTAAATTTCAAATCAAAGCCAGCATAAAATATCCGTTTATTCTTGGTACTAAAATATTCCCGTTCTTTGAATAAAATACGTTCTAATATTACATAAATATATAATATTTTTATGTCAATAAATTGGATAAATTCAATGTAAAATAGAGAAGTTGGAAAATAGTGATATATTTCAGATCCAAATGTTTTCCCTAATTGACAAATCTTAAATTTAACTAAGGGATCAACAGCCATTTATAGATACTGTCTAGTCATATACTGGTGCAGGTTTAAATAAATGATCATTTATAAATTATATTTCAGTGTAATAACGAGAAGTATGTATTTCAAAATATTTGGTCGTGAGACACCGAAAACTGACAAGTCGTAGCAAGCCTTTGGAAAGGATTGAATTGAATCATCTAGTTTCATGTTTGTAGATTCTGATCTTAGATGTTTTCTCTTCAGTTGAATAAATTTTACGCCATACATAACAATTTATACACTGATATTGTATATATTACAATTCGGAATTCATATTATTGAATTATGTATTTACTTCTATGATACTGGATCATTTTTAGGAAAATAAACAAGACAACTTAAATTAACAGGTTTTTCTTTCATTATCCCTCTCCTCAGTAACATTCCGGTTAAGTATTAGAGTATTCAAATGCATATTTGAGGTAAATGTCCAGGAATTTGTTATGATTTAGCAGCTGTTATGATATTGCTTTCAAAAATAATATAACACGTCATGATATGCTCCTGAGGACATAATCCCAAATTTGTTAGGCTAATGCTTACGAAGAATACACAGTCTAAAAAGTATGCGATAATTTTTATTTCTTATTCTAGGTATTTCTCAAAAGTTTATATGAACATCGCATTTTTAAATGTTATAAAATATTAATTTCACATCTTGTAATGATTTCTAAATTCATTTTCATGATTCCTCTCTGGTAGTACTTATTCCGATTCCCTCATACCTCTCAAAATTTATGTTATATTCTGTGAGTCCGTACCGTAAAAGATGACGGCAATATATATATATATATATATATATATATATATATATATATATATTCTTCACTAATTGGCTATATAATTATTGCAAAGAGTGGAAATAATAATGGATTGTTAAAGAGCAAACAGGCGGCAACAATTCTCATAATTGGCAATACATTTTAATAATTGGTAGTAAAGAAAATGTACTAAGCAGACAATAACTCACTATTTTATCTCTCTCCGTGTCAATGACCGTGATATATATATATATAGTACACATTTGTGTTTATTTTAATAGAGAGGATATTCAAACTGAAAACAACAGTAACGCATTAGAAATAGCATAAGCATCAATCTACATATAAAAGTTTACTAATATTGATGAAGCGGTGTTCAGACATAGTGATGATATTGATCTAGATATGTGGTACTTGGATGTGCTGTTCGCCAAATTCGCAAGTTTTCTTTCAAACGATGATATGTTTTTTTCAATTTAGTTAAGAAAAGGCATTCATTATGTGCTTAAGTTAGCATTCCCGTCCTATATAGAAGAAAAATTATTCATCTAAAAATGGATACACTTTCTGTCTAAATGTATTGCGGGAGTTCCAAGTTCATACACACTAGGTTAGACAATATACTGCGTTAGAAAAGCACATATGTTTCGCTAATGAAGAAACACATTTACCTTACAATCAAAAATAAAAGAGCTTGTAATTCCATCGGGTTGATTACTTACTTTTGCTGTTTCAATTATTAGTTTATATACATTTTTATACTTTTTGGCGTTCCTTTAAATATACTTTCAATATGTCCTGGAGGCACTTAATAAAAATATATTGAAAATTAGGAAATAATTCAGCCCTACTCGTGTTGAAATATGCTGCAAACAATGTGACAGAAATGCGAAGAGATTCATTCTTATTGTTATCATTTTCCTAATTATTTCCTGTTCGACACACTGGTGTCTGCCAGGCTAATGAATAGTATGATCAAGCACTATATACTTAAATACAGTTTAGATGACTTCGGTTTTTTATTTGTTCTTCATCAATGTGAAACGACAGGCAGTCTGTGTTTAGCATTGTTTGATATAGCTTGCTCGGTCCTGTCTATAAATTTTGAACTATTTCTTCTGTGGTTGCCTTTGTCTTACTACTTCCTTCAGGATTGTTGGACGTACCTTGAAATTTGACAATATCACGAAAGCAGTAATGGATTTTATTTGCATGTAATATTTTGATACATTACCCAAATAAGAAACGCTGAAGAGCTCCTTCTTTTATTGCATCTCCAACATTTGATTTGTCTTTCTCCCCGTCTCCACAGTAGTAATGGGACGAAAACATATAGCGGAATGGAAAGCATCAAACTTTAAAATGTCCGTAATTATTGTGGATGTTGATGTTGGCTTATATATATTGACGATAACTGGAGTGTATTGTTGATCCAGTCAGTCTGTTAAATGCCATACGTACAGTCAGTCAATTAAATGCCATTAGTGATAATGACGTGAGTTATTATTTCTCGACCGAGTCATGATTGACTGGGCAGATTATTTTTCCCGCAGTATATTCCCGTTGCTCTCCGCGGTAGACGGGTTGACAACCAAGGCTATAGAACCAATCTGATTTGTTATTTAACATAGTGTTGAAGGAAGAAGAAATGTATCAATAACTTTTCCACAAATATTTGCGCGTAAGTGAATGCAACAAATCCGAATAGAACTCCAATGCAGCTGAATTAGTTGCATTCACTTGCGTGCAAATA
The DNA here is from genome assembly GCA_037127315.1 of Ascarosepion bandense. Lineage (NCBI taxonomy): Eukaryota > Metazoa > Mollusca > Cephalopoda > Sepiida > Sepiidae > Ascarosepion > Ascarosepion bandense. The sequence continues at coordinate 2,210,050 of JBBBDQ010000261.1, forward strand.
AACTGGGTAAAGGTATTATCCAATTTCGATTACTTTTCAGAAAAGTTGACGAATTTCTTTTTAGCGTTTGATTTTTTATGGTTATTATTCTACTCGTCTTGCTTAGGATGTTTATTATAACACTCGATACTTCGATTTTAAAATTCATGTAAAAATTTCATTTTAAATCTGCATTCCATTTATATTTTCCTTATCCCAGTTCGATAAATATCACTTTACAAACAGTCATGCCGCTGAGATGTCGGTTTTGCGGTTACGCTAATTTTTCGAATGGTTTTTACCAGGAAGACATCACAATATGAATCGAATTTTGAAAAGTAATTTTAGAAATGTTTTCTGGTATCATCGCTATTATCGCTATTGTTTATTTTTCGGACGAAGAGTACTGCTAAAATCTTCGTAGGCAACACGAGTGACCTGATCAAATTGCTTATTTCAATATAAAATATATTACTATATTGCAGTCGTCATTGCACCAAAAAATATGAATGATTTTTGTAGTCAATAATTTTTATGATAAGACCTTTTACTTGCTGTAGAATGTTGTATCTGATGATTCCTTATATATACATATTTTGCATGGTACTTCTAACATTACTTCAATTTCCGTTTTCAAACGTCTGCGTCTAGGAGGGAACATCGCGTTACATAAGTGGGTGAACAAATTTACAGCTATCTAGTTCTGGTGGAGACTAAAATGCCCTTTCGCATATTGGCAATTCCTTTATTTGAAGCCCTCCTTTTTGCAAGCTGTTACTTCCATTAATGTTAACTCCATGCTTTTTAACGTTGTTCAATTCGTGGAAATTGCTTGACTTCACTCTCAGTGCAGAAACTACCATCTACTGAATACATTCTTGTTGATAATGGACGATTTAATCTCTATCTATTGTGTTTGTAATAGACTATTTAGAATGGCCAACAGGACGTTCGAAGTGAGAAAGAGTGTTATCACAAACTATTCTAGTCCATATCCATATTAAACAGAAGTAAGCTTTCTAGCTCGAGTAAGTAATAAAAAACATATTTGGGTGAGTAACATTTTCACAGAGCATACCTATATCTTGACTACTAAATGCAAAGAAACCACATACCTTTTATTAATATGATGTCTTGACAAAATTTGCGATTTCTTTACTGATTACGATTAAATTCAAGAATATTTCTACACACAACATACACCTGATAATGAACATAGCAGGATATTTAGGCAAACTAATATTTCTTTTCAAAGATGACGAAACTTGAAGTAACAGAAATGGGGTTCTAAATATAATTAATTAATGACACTAAACATTTAAACAACGACGTGGTTTTGGAGAAAATGAAAACAAAAGAGAAACTCCAACATACTATCAAGAAAAGTCAATTGAAATTTCATTGGCCCATAGTGAGGAGAGAAGGCTTGTAAATATTGATACTTACAGAAGAGATTGAGGGAAAGAGACAAATGAAATCATTGTGCAACATATTTGATGAGCTTGGGGAAATTGGACGATAGAATACGGTTTGGGAGAAATAACAAAACATGCAATATTTATTAATAGCTACAAGAGAGAGAATAATGGGGAAGGTCATCATCCCTTTTCCTGAATGACTGTGCAACATAAAAAAAATTAGCAAGGTCCTCTGCCATTATGCCCTATACATAATTTTTGCGATAAACTTGAGGATGGTATTGGCAAGCAGAATATTGTGATGATCGTTCATATTCTGTAGGAAGTTTGTAATTGTCTTCGTGATAATGGAGTCGGATACGAAGTGTTTGAATAGATTGCTTTGCCTAATATTGTGTTTTTAATGTTTCTATTAACTTAAGCAAATATGGTCCTGCGTATGACAAAAAAACTGCATTCGACAGAAAGCCGCTGACTGGGGGTTTCTGTGGAGCGTGGAACCACCTCTGAATTGCTGTTAATTATAGGTTCACCCTGACCCGGAGTGGTAGTACCTGTTATGATCCCTACTATGGGTGAATAGTCAACCGCCAAACTTAGACCAAGACAATATGAAAGTATAAAATATACTTTTATAATAAACACTTCATCAATACTTTTCTGGAGAAGAAAATATTACCAACAATCTACTTTTTTAAGAAAATATATAACCAGCAAATTATTACTGAAGAATAAATCCCTACAAAAAGTATGTTTTGAAGGAATAAATTTTACCAGTAATAGATTTTTTAAATCAAATATTACAAGCAATACATTAAGGGAAAAAAACCTAAGACAAACACAATAGAAGTAAAAATAAATTAAGATCAATAATATTTGAAGAAAAATACTGCCCTTATCTTTTAATAAATCATATGACCAGCAATAGGTCTTGAAAGTATATATATATATATATATATATATATATATATATATATATATATTACTACCAACATATTTTGGAAGAAAAAATTTAACATAAAACATTTTAAGTAAAAAGAGATTACCATCGTAGATTCTTGACCGAAAAATTATACCAACGGTACTTTTCAAGAAAAAAGTTTACCATATTCTATTTATACAAATTTATTGTAAAAACTTCTTGTCGGAATTAAAATATTGAGAATGTTATACAGTAAAACAAAACACACCTATACATCAAATGATTGTATATATTTTGGGCTTTGTATGTCGAGAAAAATACAATCAGAGACGTTTCAGATAATTAAGACTTCGTTACACATATATATGACCATTATCACAGAACTTGAATCATTGAAATCAAGAATACTTACACCAATATAAATGAACGAAATTATTATGTATCTATCTACCAATAATCAAACTGAATTTTATGACAGCATTCAAAATCTTCTGAAGTTTACGCACCAATGTAGAATTGGAATCTAATTACTGTGGATTCGTTAAGTTTGTGAGGTATGGATAATATCAGTATACTATGACTGTGTAGCATATTTGGGAAGTATGCGGTATCTATGACAAAAATATTCAGAGTTAAGTTTTGTTACATGTTTTTGGAAACTTGAAGAATTTACTAGCAATAAATCATGAACTGTTGTAATCAAGCATACTGCACCAACTGCACATTACAGGTTATGTATTTTCTCCCATTAATTATAGTATAGCATACAGCAAAATGAAAACATGACTGTACAATCCACTTCCATATGGAAAAGCTAGCCTTCCAATCTTGCATTCTTGGAAAACAGCCATCAATATTTTTTCGGAAATATTTTGCTGAAAAAATTATAAACATTAAATACTTACAACTTTTCCGAATTAGATATTTAAAGAATATTCATTTTAAAATGATTTCACAATCACGGTTACCCTTTTTTAAAAAATGACATATATAATAGCATAAATCTATTTTGTTCTCTCCCAGCTAAGGGTTAAAACAAAAACATTGGCTCGCAGCCTGTTGAGTATTACAATGAATTGGATTAATGTAGATGTCAAAGGTAAACCAACCTAATATATACCTCGAGAATTTACAGCAATTCAGAAATTATGAAGTAACGGAATCAATGGCTCGCCTTCCTCGTTTATGAAAATGAACCTAAATAAAGACATTGAGGAAAACACATTTAAATCTTCAAAATTCTAATAAATCAGAATTAAACAGATCTTTCGTGAGGTGAGGGTCTCAAGTTCTGCAGATTTGTGGATTCGAAGAATGAATCCCATTTGAAAATCACTGGATTTTGATTTGAAGACACATTCTTTCGGCCAGAGCAAGAATTAGGGACTAAATCGGAATTTCATGTCAAATCGAACATTTTGCTCAAATCGGTCCTTTGGCCGAAACATGACATAGTCTGAATCATATTTAAATTGATGTTTTGAAGATCTTTAGTGAAAATTGATGAATTCAACGTAATTATCTTGAACATTATCATTGCTGTTTTCTAATAAAATAAAAATGTGGAGATCCGATAACACATAACGCTTTCCAAATAAATATGTAATGTTCTTATTTTGCACTGAATTCTCAAAATTAACATTACAATCTCCTCCTCTGATTTCTCGATTCCAGGTTAGTTTTGTCACTGATCTTGTTGGCGTCCATACACTGAACATCTCAATCACTCATACTCTAACACAATTGGTTGATTTAACCACGCGTATCCCTAGTATCTCTGAAGGATACGCTTACCTTCTAGATCTTAGCTTAACTTCTGTCCCTGACACTTGCCATGCAATGCAGCTTTGTCCCTTTTGACAATTCTACTGATGCCGTGTTTTCTGTTAATATCCCTTTCCACTTCCTCTCCCCCAAGAATCTAATGCCAGCAGAATATCTTATTAATATCAATGAACAGATAAAGAGTCGTTCAGCGATTTCCTTTATGATGTCACTTAGAATAAATTGTTTGGTCTAACAATTACAGAATGCACCTCTCAAATTATATCCTGGGTGGAAGCAGGCATCGATATTTTAATTCCTGCCACAAAGTTCCGACTTAAACCTAATTCATTGCTTTCCGTCAGCCCTGCTTGCTTGGAAGCCATTGCCCACAGATATCACTTCTTCCGGTTTCACCGTAATGACTCGTCTAGTTATAAAAGTCGTGGAATGACTACATCGAAGAAATACCTCCATCTACGGCTAGCAAGGTTAATTCAATGTGTCGGGCCATGAATTTCTCTCGTCACAATCCATCTTGCACATATATAAAATTCGTCAGTTAATTGAATACCATATTTGTTTGGGTACTACTGACATTTATCCCTTGGTTCTTGAGAAAATCCAAATTAGGATTTGTAATGTAATCAATCCCAGTTTGGCATCTAGATTTCAGTCATTTTTTCACCGACGAGATGTGACTTTTCTCTGCCTTTTCTACAACTATTTTACGGCTTCGTCTCTGACGAGCTTATTTCTTTGGTGCCGCGTCTATATGAATTTACTCGAACTACTAGATTGGCAAAGAGATATCACATCAAAACTGAAAATATAAACACCACTTCTACTCTGGCCGTTTTATTATCGCCCTTCCCGCCTTTGGAACCCCATATCATATACTTGCTTTCCGGGTACTTACAATCAACAAGCATTTATGAGCAAGATCTTTTGACTAATTTTATCTCCTTGATTACTATCGCAGTCTTATCTTTTCTGCGATAACTTCTATAACTTTATTCTTCTTTTTTCACTCAACCCTCATATAACACCCTGTAAACCAGTGGTAGAAATGCTTTGTTTGTCTGAAACGATTATAAATATTAGAAAAAATATATATTAAATACATAAAAACCCGTGGTTGATAATTATGAATTTTTAGTGTTTTCATAGCGAATATCACCCCGACTTTTTAATAGAGTCTCAAGTCGGAATGTCGACCACTAATATTTAAGTGTAGATATTGACTGTCACTGGTCGTAAAAGTGGGATAAGAGAGAGAGAGAGAGAGAGTGTGTGTGAGAGAGAAAGAGAGAGAGAGAGAGAGAGAGAGAGAGAGAGAGAGAGATCCATGGAGTCAGCCCGAAGAAATCTTTCATTGATATATTTATATGCTTTTACCGAACATCAAAGATTTCAGTAAATTTAAATCCGGAAAATCATGTGATTTTGTACGAATTATTTCGATGATAATAGCCATTTCATGATACAAGTTTTATTAAGTAAAACGCAGCTTCGTAGAAATTGGTGGATTCCTTCTTTTCTTAAATTTATTTTCACGTATGAAAATATAACAAACTTAACTGAAATTAGATCTTGGCGCAACGATTTAAAATTTCTAACTGTTATTTGTTACAACATGATCTCAACCAAGTATCTGTAATTCCTAAGCGGTCACCAAACTAGTTACTGACAAGTCATGAAATGTAATAATTTCAAATAAACATGAGAATCAATATTTCTCTATCAAGATTTACGTTAGTTAGTTAAACTTGTGTCGTAAATCCCTATTTTTCATTATAATGAAAGTTTGCTAACCGTAAACTATTACATAAAGTGCAGTGAGTGTATAAGACGTAGAAAATGATAAAGATCAATCATGTGCACATTTGTCCTGAAAATTGCTGATCTTATAACCGTTGATTTAGTGTGAAACAAAGATGTAAATATGTTCTATCTACTTAAGGTGGAATTACTAGATATTTGTAACCGATTCTAGCAAGACTGGCATGCTGTTTCACCTAGCAGAAGTGCCCTAAAATAATATTTTCACTTCGTACTTACATGTAGCACAAGGTCGAGGGTATGGAACTCTCTTGTCGGGATCGAACTCACGGATCAGATGTAATTGTTCTGGCCACACAACCTTGCGAACATCACGCATAGATATTCAAAATAATGGTTTTCCAAGCGCAGTTTAGATGTGACAGAAAATGTAAATTATTTTAGCGAGTCAAGCTTGCTAACTATTGCACAGCTTAGAGGTGTTCAAACTTATTCTGAAGACATCAGTGGAATAGAAACAGGCTTACGACATTTCTATTATAGGTAGGGGCTATAAAAATTAAAAAAAACAAAAAACAATAAAATTGAAGACCATGAAAACACTTTTAAACTCTCATGCCTGGAAAATGAGAGTTAAGTGTATTCATCTTTTGTCCCAATCAGGCTTTGATAGTGTCATTTTGAGAAAGACTCATACATAGACAGATAGATACGAACACAAATACATGAACATATTATATATATATATATATATATATATATATATATATATATATATATATATATATATTAAGATAGATAGATAGATAAGGATAGAAATAGAGAAAATGTGTGATTATTTTCTACGGCTTATCAATATATTACAGGTTATTATAGCCAGAAAATATTTTTAGATTAGACGAATTATTCGGAGGACGAACTAATAACGGTTTAACAAATTAAGCCATAGTTGGAGAAAAAGAAGTCAATTCATATATTTACATGTCTATTTGTGAAAAAGTGAATATAACAATCACGACTGGAATTAGAACAATGTTTGCCGTATAACTAAGCTTACAGCACTAGTGAGAGAAAGAGAGAAAAATTTGTCTGAAAAATAAAAGTAACAAAATCGACAGATAGACGTAAACATGTACAAGTCTATTATTTGACTTCAGATAATTGCAAAGATATTCAGTAAACCTTATTCAATTTTATTTATTTTTATTTTTTTATTTTTCGCTAATGAGATTTACTTTATGAATAACAGCGGTCCTCATAATAATAACTGTGAAAATATCACATTATAAATGCCACAAAATAATTGATGTTGAATTGCGGTAGACATTCCAAAAAACTTGAGTGAAGTTTTTTCTGACTAATAAACTCTAAAATTAACAGCGCTTCACAAGCAAAATTATAACTATTACTAAGACAATATTTCATAGTAAAGCAGCTTTAAATTAAGAGAAATAGCTGGTTGCAAGTTTCGAAGTTCGAGTTTGTCCACTTCATCTCATAAACACCACAAATGAGTGTTCAAAAATGACAGTTAATAAATACGTTAAAACACTTGGTAATATCACCAGTGGCAGATAATGTAATGTAAATGTCAAAACATCCTTATTAAATTGGAATGAAATATTTCACGTTTGGCGTCAGCATGCCATAAATTGCTTTACATCTTCAAGCCAAAGTGCTTTCACTGAAACAACCTCGTCGCAGCAATGAATAACAGTATTTCTTCGTTTTTTTTACCATTTTGTTTCATTTACTCCCTTACCGATATTAAATCATTATTTTCTCTGAAAAAACGTTGTAGCCTTTGACTGAAACTTTTGCTAATAACCTTATTATGTTATTGTTCGTTATTTTGTAATTCCTATAACTCATCTTTGCTTTACTTCTCCACTAATCCTTACTAATTTCTCTTTAAGTGTATTTATCCTTTGTTGCTTCAATAACGTGTTTCTTACTCTTCATTTATTTAAATTATTTCCTGAATTTTTGCCTATAGTAACTCCTTTGAAATAGTCATTTATTTATTAATCTGAAGCCTGGTTTTACGTTTCGAAAACATCATATGTATATATATATATATATATATATATATATATATATATATATACACATTTCTATGAAATGTATATCAACATTTTAGTAGGTAATTCAGTACAATATATGACAACATTGTGAGAAAAACTTGGAGAATAAATATAAAAACCACTTGTGAAAGGTATAATTTGATAAGCAGTTTTATACGCCTGTTGTTTTTAAGTTTATGGCATGTAACGAACTGTTTCACGAATTTCAGTTCTAAATTATACAGTTAAAATATAAGATAATAACATATAAATACAAGCGGAAGTATTACACTGAATTTCTTCATTGATAAAATGTTAAACTTGTGTCACAACGATTCGAACACAACAAATCTTCTGTAGAATTAAATTTTTACACTGAAATTTTAAGGGAACTCAAGTGACTTAACATGGTTATATTAATGTTTATGTATATTAACATGAAAATGGCAGTGACTTTGCATTTCATAAAAATATCAATGTAAGAAAGATATATTTTTTATTTATATATAATATGATTTGAATGATTTTCATTGATGTTGACGTAATATAATTTAAATTTATGTATTAAATTCAATACTATCAGCAATAATGTATCATGCTGAAAAGCAACCATTTAAACATCATACTACCCTAGCGCCATTATAAAACAAATTTAGAAGATCATGAATATTGCAATAAATCGATTATCCTCTAACCGATAAATCTTTAGGAATAACAAAAAAACTATATGGTAAGGCCCTCCAGAATAGCGGATATAAAGAGAAATTAACGTATTTGACACCCACTAAGAATCCGGAACCGCTAATAGCAAAAAGTAGAAATAGGAAAAGGAAAATTATATGTTTTAACCCCTACCCCGTCCTGTAAACTATCAGCTATTAACATTGGGAAGATTTTCTTTAAATTAATAAGTAAACATTTTCATGGAGATAGCCTCCTGAGTAAGATATTCAATAGGAAAACTATCAAGATTAGTTACTCGTGTACCAATAGCATATATAATAATATTATTAGCTCCCATAATAACCAAATCTTAAAGACGTGTAGGGAATCCAATACAGAAAATAGAATGATACCCCCCCGTAACCTGGGCCGTAGCTGATGCTGAAAAAAACACCGAGTTCTTCTTTTTCCATTTTAATGCACTTGTGGAACATTACGTTTAAACCCGCTTCACATTTTAGTTAAGTTTTTTATTAAAATTTTGTTTCTAAACGAGTTCAAACTTCACATCTACAAGTACATTTGTGTCTAAATGTTTGTTTCCTGTTTATCATAAATAATTCTGCTAATGAGCACCTTTGATAATGTGTTGGCTGAAAAGATCCTAAGGTCTTACATTATGGCGTCAGCAGGTCTATTTTTTTAATTTCTACGGGTACAAGTCTCTGTTTATATATATATATATATATATATATATATATATATATATATATATATATGAAATGATGTGTATGAACATTATTTGTTTTTACCGATACTCGTATTTAAGTAGATAGTTTGTTTTTTATTAAACAGTATTATATATTATATCTACTGGGCTGATTATTTACAATAATTTTTATTACTGATTTATGACTGAATAACTATGGCAGAAATCTTGATCTATGTCAGAACCAGATTATAAAAGTCATTTAATTTAAGCAATGGTCGCATGGCCCTAATCACTTTTTTCCCGTCATTTTATTTTTTATTTGTTGTGTCTGAGTCGTCGTTTTTCATTCCAGCTGAGATTCGGTTCGCAAATATTTTATCGGTTTTACGAAGCTGACGTTGTGTTTCGATCATAGAAAATGTGTATGCGATAAATCGGTAAGACCTCAGATAGAGTCGATCGTACTAATCGAATTACAGCAATAGAATGAATAACTTCTTGCGAGGATCAATACAACATTCTTCTCTTAAAAATAATAAATTATTATAATTCATTTTCATCCATTATAATTACTTTTCATACACGGCGAGCAAATATCTTCTAAAGCCATATAGGACCAGAATTTCCAGTAAGATTGACATAGCTCAGTATGACAAGGTAATAATGTGTGGCATTGCTAGGATTTGGTATATTTTGGTGCAATTTCAGCCTTCTGACTATATAACAAAGACAGTATTCTTACCTGAAACAATCGGTCTGACAGATCCCCTCTCCTAGTCCTGAGTAAACCTCACTGGTCTGTTTTGAGGACGTGACTTTTCAGTGACCAATAGTGAAAACGTAGATCCTTTCGCAGAAAATGCAAGAAAGATTTAATAGATTCCTTTCATAATTTCAAGTGTCGTTTATTGCAAAGCGCTGGTTATCATTTTCTGGTTTGATTCGCAAACAATGATATTAATAATATATTCTTCTCAATCAATGATATTACCAGTAATGATGTTGTGAATGTATGTAGCCCAGATTGAATCGGACGAAATAACATAAAGTTAATTTGAATCTCGAAATATTTAGTTTAAATCCAAGGGCAGTAACCACAAATACATTAAACAAATTCATTCTTTATCTGCCTAAACATAGATGATAGTAGCATAATCTAAGAGAGAAAAGAATGTATTAAATATTAATATTCTAAAATAAAATTCACAGCACATTATGCAAGCAACGCATATTTCTTATGTTTAAATGACAACTGATATAGATAAGAACTAAACGCACAAAATATTTTTTCCGAAATGAAAATTTAGCATTTTACTTGAATTTCCATCCATATAAATCAATAATTGCAATATAAATTGGTATTTTGACCTGCTTAACAAAAACATTTCTCTTACTACAATTATGGTACTATTTTTCATAAGAATAAATACGTTTTCTAACACTATATTTACAGCGTTTCCTCGTCTTTTTAATATGAATATAGTTTTATTATTTTATCCTGAACAGGATGGTATTTTCGTTTCCAACTACTGGGTCGTTTATTTCCATGACATTCGCGTCAGCTTTATTCTGAAAACGCAAGTACGTACTTTCGTTTTAAAATAATTCCAATAGATCCGATATATCCGATAAATTAACAGTGGTAACTGTTTTCTGAAATGACAACTAATCAGTTGTCATCTGGAACAAGAGATCACTTGTGAATCTGAAGACGTCCAAAATGAAATTTTTTAAAGAGAACAATTTTTGCCTTCCCTCAAATTGGCAGATGCTAAACTTCACAAGAACAACCCATTGCATTTTCTTCTTATTAAGTTTTCAAGTGATATAAACTCAGGCAAAAATTATCTCTTAGTTTCATGAATATATAGTATCTGGAAAATTATCTCGACATACACCCTCTTGCAAATGTACAATATTTAAATCGGTCGTGAATTGTATAAAGCTTCCATAATTGATATGGAGTAGCTCTTGGAATTCTTTACAAAATACAAAGAAGTGTTTGTAACATTTCGGTCATGATATAATATTTTGATATTCATCACTTCCTCACTGATATGACGGGGTTTACTTCTGTCTTTTGTATGAATATTTTCATAGCAATTGGTTTTAATCTCTTCGTTAGTAACTTAAAAGAATGAAGTTAAGCACACTGCTAAATTAACAAAAGGTATATTGGTATTACCGTAAATATAGTTCTCGCCTGCAAAACATTCTTACCGTTTTTTGGCTCCATTTCACCTAAGCTCTTCAAGAAACATAAATGCAAAATCAATCGCCATCTTCTGCTTTACTGAACCGTGTCATTCATTTTTCTTTCTCCTCTCTAAATTATTCCCCACCTCTTTGTGTTTTAGTAGTATTACTTGAGATGAAATGATTCATAAGAATTAAGTAGTGAGACATTTTTTTATACTCTATTAAATTTCAGAAGAGGAAAGTATAATCCCCACCTTTTGCATATGCACTCACGGAATGATGTACAGGCTCCAATTATATGTATCTGATATTTCTCAAATCGTATCCTCATGAAGGGGCAATTAAATAATTTTTCAGTGACATACATACATTAACATTCAATGAATATGTATAACTTCATATTATCATAGCCTAAAATTAAATCACATTAGCACTTGTATTAAATCAACTACATAAGGTTGATTGTAGAAAATGCTTTAATATATTTCTTTAAAATTAGCATCACCCTTGAGTGTTTTGGTAATCATAGTTTTCAATAAATTCTTTTGTATATTTTCTGTGAATTGCCATGTATCCGTGGCAAATATTTTAGATTAGTTTGCATTTGAAATATCCGAGATTAAGAAGACAGATATTTTCTTTAGATTATCTAGACTACTATTTAAAACCAGCTGGTGCTCGTATTGGAGATAGCTTTTCCAAGGACATGTTTGCAACACTCAACACACGAGATTATAAGAGAATTTTTATCTTGGTACGTCAAATTCAAATTTTAGCGCAAGACATTAACTACTTAAGAGAATGGCTTAATTTTTTCCACAGTAGTTATTTGCATGCACAGTGAATGGTTGACGTATACAAGCGCAAGATAGATTCTGACGAGAAAAAAATTTTGGGTTAACATAAAAACACTTCCTAGCAGTAGATAGCGCTACAGTTCATTTTTTCCTTCCACTTCAGTTCTGTTTAAAAATTTAGAGAGAAACAATGAGCAGTGCATTGCCTTCAAGGAGGCGTGGGACACTCATTCCGATGGCTTGGTGGTTCATTAAGAAGTTTTGTTTTGGAAGCATTAAAATTTACAAGTCATTTTTACACCAGATAAACTGTGATTGGATATGCATTTCGAGGGCAGCAACCAGCTTTACATATTCATCGTTGGCAGATTATCTACAGCCTAATCAGTTTCACATCACATTCCGGACGCAAAATAAAATCAAATATATTGTACTAAAACCATTCTTTTTGGAGTGTTTCCCTCTCGTTAGCTAATTTTCATTTTTGAAAATATATATTTAAATATCAAAGTTTAGAATCGAACTATTGTTATGTACACAGCAGTATCATAATTTTACAATTAATCTTGAGGGTTATGTCGGCGTTCTCCCGCTATCTATTAAGGTTTCTTTTTTGCAGTTTTATCTCTGACAAGGTATGCTTCAGCAAGAAATGATCAACGCTTGAGCACAGGTAAAAATGATGATATCAAATACGGATTCACAATACTGATACAATTGACATGTGTCTTTCTGTGACTGTTTCTAAATTTAATACTAATATATTTTGATTCCATTTTGTTTTTAGACAGATATCAGGTACCAAATTTTGCACTAAGATGATGAGTTCCAAGCAGGAATGGGGATCTTCCAGGTCGGATTATTTTAAAATCAATTACTGTTTAAGAGAAGCCTGATTAACAATCTCTACATTATTAGTCATATTATTAAATAAGCAAACAATAAATATATTTATTACAAAGCAAAGCATTAAAACGAGAATTCTAATACAGTTTACACCTCTTCAATATTGAGCGATTATGTAAATATACTAAGAGATTAATACTGGGTTTACTTTAAGGCAAGTCAATAAAAACAAAAGTGTCAATAGATTTTGCAACTGTATTAATATAGTTCGACGAGACCTTGTCTAGGGAATGATTTGCTTGCAACAAACTTAGACTCCTCTCTGTGATGGTATTTATTGTAATTCCAGGTGTGAAAGGCAAATATGTTTAAAAGTTTGTTTTTGTTTTGTTTTATGCTGTTTTGCCAACAATTTCTAGTGAAATATTACAACAAAGATTTAACAGCGTAAAGAACTCGGAATTCAATGCATAAATAAATACACTAATAAAATTGTATTCCTCACGTTCATAAGAAGAAGACACAATAAATATAAAGATCACACATTTCAATAATAAACGTGATCCCAATAACAACATCCATTCAATCAAATAGGTATGCATAAACTATCAAGAAAATATTCAGATCAAGGAAGTCACTTAAACAAAGGGCCTGTTGATATGAAGGAAGTGAAAGAATGAACGAATATTGACTGTAAAAACCACGATAATTTCTTATGATATAAGAATTTTATTGTGTTGACCATAATTTTCTTTTCTTTGGAATTAGCAAAATCATATATTTCAGGAATAATTAAGTAATTTTAGACAAAAACAAATTATTACCTCTTGAGGAAAATGTGTAAAAAATTTGAGAGTATATGAAGATACGCTTACATATCACTCAGTAAAAAACCTGGCTTAATTAATAAAAATAACAAGGCATATTTTAACTTTATTCATCAACATCGACTCCTTCTAGCGTAATAAACTGATTCCAACGCTTTTTTAATGATGCTATGACATTTTTTAGACGGATTTAACTTTGGCCTTGAAATACGCCTTAGTTTCCGATATCACTTCTTCACTGGATCCAAATCTCTCTTCAAGGTGCCTTTTTCTCAGGTTTGCGAACATCAGTTGTTTGTCGGGGTGGAGATCTGGAGAATACGGTTGATGCGGAAGTAATTCGTAGTGCAGTTCATGTAGTTTTTCCATTCTTGCTATCAACTTGTGACACAAATCACATAATAATAATATCAAATATTCGCTATTGATGTTTCTTTCTTTCTGGATGTAAGCAATGAACAAAATATATTGTGCATCTCAAAATACACACACCAAAATATTGCCTGCTGAGGTTAGCGTCTTTGGTCACTTTCAACGATTTCCCTAACTCTATCCACTTAGCTGACTGCATTTTGTACTTCGGAGTGAAGTGGTGACTCCATGTTTCATCCCTTGTCACATATGTACGCAAACAATTCTTCTTGTTGCGTTGAAACAAATGAAAACAACGCTCTCTGCCGTCAATACGTTGTTGTATTTGATCGACTGTGAGTAAACACGGCACACACTTTTAATGGCGTTTTCTCATTGACGAATCTTCATACAAAATAGTGAATTCACTGCCTGAATGTTATGTTCAACTTTTCTGCTATTTCAGGGAACTTCAATTTACCAGTATTAGAATTTGTGGAATTTTTGTTGTTTTGCGAGACAACTACCGATTTTTTTTTAATCACTTCACCCCAAGCAAGGCATTCCACTGACACTATTGCACTTCGGGCTACATGGGGGAAGGTAAATAGAAACAGTGGTTAGATATCGGAAATTTCAGAAGGGGGTGATAAATAGTTGGGTGGGTGGGAAGAGTGTTTGAAAGAATGGAGGCCAGTTAGTTTGTTAGGAGGTGTCTATTGACCTTACATTTAAACTTCTGGAGATTGTAGCCGTCGCGGAAGCAGTCTTGTGGAAGGTAATTCCACAGTCGGGAAGTGCGAGAAAAGAAACTGTTGGAGTAGAAATTGCGGTTGCATTTTATCGGTTGCACTTTAAAAGGGTGGGATCTAATTGTTAATCTAGTATCACGTGCAAATTCGTACCTAGGGGGGCACCAGTGATCTAATTTCATCGGAGCAGAAGCCGTGAAAGTATTTATAGAAGAGACACAGGGAAGCCACGACGCGCCGGTGAGAGAGAGACTGCAAGCAGTCTGCTAAGTCCGTATTGATCACATTACTGACCCTCCGCTGTACTTTGTCGAGAAGCCCAAGGAGAATAGCTGGGGCACCCGACCAGATATGGCAACAGTATTCAATGCACAGGCGGATTGTAGATATATAAATGTGCAGGATAGATTCAAACGGAAAAAACCTCCGGGCACTGCACAGAAAACCGACTTTCATAGCAGCGGATTTAGCAATGGATTCAATATGGTCATTCCGCTTGAGGTCCGCTGAAAATGTGAGACCAAGAAGGCGTAGTTTTTTACTCTCTGAGAGGCAAGCTTGTTCCATGCTAATAGGAGGTAGGTGCTATTGTCTATGATGATTAATTGATAGTAGCTTCGTTTTAGAAGCATCAAAATGTACGAGCCATTTCTTACCCCAGTCCACTACGGATTGGAGGTCCTTCCCAAGCTCGGCTGCAAGGTTAGCTTTGTCGCCCACACCAGATTTTTGAACAAGGCGAGAATAACCTGTGGTGTCATCGGCGTACATACCTACTTGGGATCTTATGGTATCATGTAGATCATTAACGTAGATCAGAAAGAGCGTAGGACATAGGATAGAGCCTTGAGGGACACCCGCGTTCGTATGGCAATTCTGGAGGCATGTCCTTTTAATACCACTTTCAATGTGCGGTTAGATAGGAATAACTGGATTAGTTCAAAAATTGACCAGCTCTACCATAGCTCCGCAGTTTGCATAGAAGGCCAAACTCTGTGGAATGATTTAGAGATATCAAAGGCAACGGTTCGGGCTTCACTATTCCTGTCGAGTGCCTGATATATGTACTCGCTGATTGTCGTTAGCATATCAGCTGTAGACCTGGTGAAGCGGAAACCATACTGCTTGTCCGAGAGGAGCCTGTGTGCTGTGAGATGCTGAACCACCTCGGCGTTGATAATGGCTTCGAACAATTTGCCAAAGATCGGCAGAAGGCTGATAGGTCGGTAACTTGCGAGGTCCGAGTGTTCTCCAGTGTTTTTAAATATAGAAACTACAGAGGAAGATTTCCAACAGTTGGGCGAATGGAACGTTCAGCATAATTTGTGTCTGTACGACCGCATTTAAAGTCAGCATAACACGTCTTAATCGTTGTTTCTTACCGAATGAATAACATATATTCAGCCATTGCTTTGATTTAACCATCAGAATGCAATGTTTTATAACACACGAAATTCACATGTTCAATTGTTTTGAAAATTTGTAGCAGTAGATTCACTTAAATAACTGTAATTCTTAAACTCAAAATCAGATTAGGTCTAAATTTTCACGTGCCATTTGAAGATTAATGTTTATAAAAATTATGATTTGTTTTTTTGTTATTGGACTTTTCCAGGACGTTGACTTATTGGGTGATGTGATATTTTCAAATATATATATATATATATATATATATATATATGTATATATATAATGATATCAATTGTTTCCTGGACGGGAACATTTGTGAATAAGTTGTCGACGTCCAGGAGACAATTGATATCATTATCCGTGATGTATACAATCATGCTACTCTCCCATCAATCAATGTTAAACCTACTACATTAAAAAAAAAACTATTATTAGCATGCACCACACAAGTACCCTTTCACGATCCCGTAGGCAATATTTATACACAAATAGATGGTATTGCGATGGGATCTCCTTTAGATCCCCTCTTTTCTAATTATTATATGACAGATCTAGAAAATAAAATAATTAATGAAATCAATAAACCCTCTATATATGTAAGATACATAGATGACATCTTTGTTTTAGCTAAGAATATCGATGAAATTACCCATCTGAAAAACAAATTTGAAAGTCACTTTGTCCTCAAATTTATATTAGAACTTAATATTAATAACAAAATCCCATTCCTAGACAAAAGATTTTCTCCCAGCAGTTTGTCCAATATTTATGCGTAAACTAGTTGCCAACCAAGGTAATAGAAACTAATCAATTATTCTATGCAATCAAAGAGATGAATCCATAGCGTAAGTAACTTCAACAAATTTAACTTTGAAAACTCCGATCATTATACCTGGCTGTCATCCATAGCACTTCAAGCCAAATAACGGAAGTATTAAAAATATTTATGTTCCACATATTTATATTAACCCGAGGTTTTAGAATAGTTATTTTTAGATATATTTCCTCTCTAAACGCAGTCGATATTGTATCTTTATCAAAACTACAGTTGTAATACCTTTGAACCAATTGTGTCTTTTTTAGATAGAACTACTTCATACATGTGATATTACCAGTAACAAAGGCGGCGTTATATCAGCAAGCAAGAACACTAAAATTGCATTAGTACAATAATGGTGTCACATAGATCAGGGTGTATCTGTGTTATTTTTATATTTAAGAATTGATTACAACTTTACCAACAATTTATAAAATATCCACACACACACACACACGCACACACACACACACACACACAGGTGTATGTGTATGCGTGTATTTGTATATATATATAAAATCTTAACATCCCATGCAAGACTTTGAAATCACTAAGACAGAAAGTGTTACTGAGTTTGAAATATTATTTAAGATGAAACTAATACGAAAGCATGAAGCCGGACGAAATTCCACAAGTGAGAAATATGGGGGAAAATAAACAGTTAGCACAGAATGAATGATGGTATCATTAGTCTCAATGTGAACTGATTGAAAATATTTTACTGACATTATAATGCTATCTAATACTGCGGAATACACACACACACACATACACACACACGCATATATATATATATATATATATATATATATATATATATATATATATGTATTAATCATTTCACCTCGAGCAAGGCAGAAATGCCACTGATGAGCGGGGGGATATAACTGTAAAAAGAATAATTAGAAAAGAGTAAGGAGTACAAACTAGTTAGAAATGAGCAATAAAAAGCTGAGAATGCAGGTGCGATGACAGATACATAGGTGGAGAGAAAGGAAAGGATATACGGGGTAAGGAAGAGAGCTAGAATCCTGTGGTTAATATATGAGTACTGACATTGCATTTAATTTTCTGGACGTTGTATCCGTCAAGAAAGCAAGAATATGGGATCGAGCTCCACAGGCGGGAAATGCGAAAGAAGAAGCTGCAGGAGTAGAATTTTCGTCTGCAATTGGCTAATCTGACTGTGAATGGGTGGGACCCAGTTGCCAGTCTGGTTGCACGAGTAAACACCTATTGAGGAGGCACCAGTGACATAAGTTCGTCCGAGCAGAAGCCATGAAAGTATTTATAGAAGAGACAAAGGGAGGCCACATTTCGACGGTGGGGAAGTGGCTGCAGTAGATCCGCCAGATCAATACCTATCACATTACAGACTCTTCTTTGGAGCCTGTCAAGAACACTGAGGAAAACGGCAGGGGCGCCTGACCATAAATGGCAGCAGTACTGCATGCACGGACGGATGGTTGACTTGTATATATGCAGGATGGATTCAGGCGGAAAAAATACATCCTGGATCGACATAGTGACTCAACCTTCTTAGCAGTAGATTTAGCTATGGATTCAATATAATGTTTCCATTTGAGGGCTGAGGAGAGGGTAAGGCCGAGGAGGCGTAGTGTGTTGCTCCCAGGGAGAATCGCTTGGTCCATGCTTATGGGAGGCAGGAGAGGTTGCCTGTAATGGTTGACAGATAACAGCTTGGTCTTAGACGCAATGAAGTTGACAAGCCACTTCTTGCCCCAATTCAGCACAGAGTATAGTCACGTTCAAGGTCCGCAGCGACATTATGTCTGTCCGCCACGACAGGTTTCTTACTGTTGCGGGAATATGTTGTGGTATCGTCTGCGTATATGGCTACTTGGGACTTGATCTCATCTGGGAGGTCGTTGATGAAAATAAGGAAGAGCATCGGGCCCAGTATAGAGCATTGTGGGACACCCGCATTCGTGCTGTAGAATGAAGAGGCATGCCCATTCAAATCACCTTCATTTTGCGGTTATTTTAAAAAGACTGGATTAGATCAAGCAGGCAACCGGTAATACCGTAACCCCGTAGCTTGCATCGGAGGCCAGAGTGCCAAAGCCTGTCAAAAGCCTTGGATATGTCCAGAGCAACCGCGCGAGCCTCGTCAGACTCATGAAAGGCCTGGAGCATGTACTCTGTTACGGTTGTTAGCAAGTCGGCCGATTGACCTGGCAAAGCGGAAGCCATATTGCTTGCCAGAGAAGAGTTTGTGAGCA
This sequence comes from Ascarosepion bandense, assembly GCA_037127315.1. Classification (NCBI taxonomy): domain Eukaryota; kingdom Metazoa; phylum Mollusca; class Cephalopoda; order Sepiida; family Sepiidae; genus Ascarosepion; species Ascarosepion bandense. Next base: position 2,229,595 of record JBBBDQ010000261.1, read on the forward strand.
GTAAGATGTTGAACTATTTCAGCATTGATTATGGCCTCGAATACCTTCCCGAATATCGGTAGAAGACTGATAAGACGAAAGTTGGATGGGTCCGAGGGTTCACCATAATTCTTAAATAAAGGAACGACTGAAGAGAACTTACAGCATGCAGGAAAGCAGGAAGCATAAAGGCAGTAGTTAAACAGTTTAGAGAGGACAGGGGAAAGTTCAGGAGCACAGCTCTTAAGGACTATCACCGGGATTCCATCGTCTCCACTCGCCGTATGGGAGTCGGGTTTTGAAATTACTCGGGATACTACTGTCGGGGTAATATAAACGTTGGACAGTTTGGCCTCAGTTCTAATATGGAAGGCGGGTGGAGGTACTGAAGATGAGTCAAATGTGGAGTTGGATGAGAATCTGCGAGCAAAGCACTCAGCTTTGTCTTCAGATGACTTGAGAACCTCAAATTTATGGATTAAAGGAGGTGTTGTGGATTTGCTATTGTTTAGCACTCGTTTTCAAATCCTCCAATAGTCCTTGGAGCCGAATTTGCGGTCAGCTATGCGCTGTCGCATTCTCTCAGAAAACAGCATTTTGGCGTCATTTATGGTTATCTTGCACTCATTGCGAGCAGACGTGAACAGGAGCCTGTTGTGATCAGATGACTGTCTCCGGAATAGACGGAAGTAATGGTTCCTGTGGGCAATGGCGGCTAAGCAGGCAGGAGAGAACCACGGAGAGGAATGTGGTTTTAGGCAATACTTCCTGGTGTGTATGAAGGCATCAATGCCAGCTTTCACCCATGACGAGACCACAGTGGCACAGTCATCAACTGGTAGATCGAACACGTTTCACCAAGGGACGTCGGAGAGAAAATCGCGAAAGGCATCCCGTCAGTTTTTGGTATACGTAGGAGGTCCTATAGGTAGGGGGCTCCTGGGGGAGTGAGATTGGAAAGAAATACTGAGAGAGACTACAGCGTGGTCGGAGTTGCCGAGAGGGCAAAGCTGCGAGAATTAACAGGCGTCAGATGCAGAGGTGTAACATATATCTAGTAGTGAGGAATGACCCGAGGGAGTGCTTGGGAAGCGCGTGGTGAAGTCCACCATTTGCATAAGGCAAAGGAAATAGCGGTGTTAATGGCGTGAATGCCCGCTGGATCAGTGACAGCGTTTTCAAGCCACTCTGAGTGACGAGCGTTGAGGTCTCCAAATACAAATATGTGGGCGAATGGGTGATAGGAAATAGCCTTATCTATGCCGTCAGCAATGCTATCTAATAGGGAGCAGTCAGAAGAGGTGGGAGAACAGTAAAGAAAGAATAGGTATCTAACCGAGTTGAGGAGAGACAGGCGGAGACATATGTATTGGTTGTCAGTAGATTCGAGTGAAGTCACTCTAGCTATAGGGAGGTGTTCGCTGACGTAGACACCAAGCCCATGCATGTAGACAGTGGAATCCTTCCTTAAGAGGGGAAGACAACCAGGGATGGAGAGGTCCGAGGAGGGAATAGCTGAGTTGAGATTAGTTTCGCAGAGCGCAAGGATGTCAGGGGACTTTTCATGCAGGAATGCTTCTACACTAGGAAAGTTAGTACGAATGCCTCGGATATAAGGGAAAGAAAGGTTAATGGGTTTAGGTGGTTTGATTTTAACTGTTTTAGGTTCGTTTCTGTTTTGTTTCGTCATGTGTATTTTTTTATATAAAGGGGCCTAGAGTAAATGATACATGCGGTCATTATCCACGATCTGTGCTGGGAGGGAAACTGGCTAGGGCTGCAACAAGGACACCTATCCATGCGCGACATGGCACTACAAGAACTCCGATAGTATACAACTTTTGATCAGAGCAGCCGCTCTTGAGGCTACGCAAGAGTTAGGGCTCCTAACTAGCAGTCGGAAACAGCAACCAGTAAAACTGCCAACCGGGTAGCCTCATAGTGATTAGCCGTTGCCACCAACCGGCCAGATCGCAGGAAAACCACGAAAGCAACAATACCAAGGCCTGAAGAGAGAGAAGAGAAATCCGGAAACCACATCCTAAACAGGAAAAAAGGGACAAGCCTCTACTCCAGTTCAATAGACGTGGGAGGAGTATGGACCGGGCGATAGTGTGATCTATCTACTCCTATTTAAAAAAAAAAATAAAAATAAAAAAAATCCAAGGGTGGGGAGTTAACTAAATTTTAACTTAGTTAAAGTTCAAATGGAGCATAAACGCCGAAAAAGTTTAGTTAAAAAAATACATAAATAAAAAACGATTACACATACCACAGAGGTTAACCCAGGAAATTTGAATTAAGAAATTTATATCTTTAACTCTTGTCTTTTCCCGAAAATTTAGATCTGGCTAGGCTGCCTGTCCGTGTACAAAGCAAACGAACGAATTTGAATTTGAGACCATCTACGAAACTTAGAGATTTCACAGGGTTGGGGGCTGGTGTCGGTTAACTGTCCAGTAACGGTCTATATATAGAATAAGTGTCTATGTGCGTTCATATATGTATGGATCAAGTTTTGTCTCCTTGTAAACGTAAATATATATATATATATATATATATATATATATATAATGCGATGTACAGTGCTAGAAGTAGTTCTCTGTTTTTATCGGTAAATACAGCAAAATTTAGATTCACATTTTACTAACCGGAATAACATATACAACATAAAATTGTCCTGCGAATATTCAATTTTCCTGTGAAAGATCTGAAAGGTAGAATATTTAACTGTCCTCTTCAATGATGATGGAAATAATATTATTCGGCAAGATATCATCTTTTAAGTGCGTGAGGTAGACTTTGATTATTTCTAATTTGAAGTTTACTATTCCAATTAAAATTTTAAGAAAAATTAATAAACAGAACGCAACAATATTTTAATTGAAAATAGTGTCAGAGAAATTGTTAACAGCATATGCCGCGGGCGGAGGCGGGTACCAATTTGGATTTTGCTCTTCTACAATATTTCAAACCAAAGACGATAACCTAAAATAATCACGGTAATAGTGTTCTAGATTTTACAATTACTACGGGCAAACACAATATATCATGAGGCGAAAAATTTGATAACTTTTCTGAGTGGAATCTATAAAAAATGACTAATTTATGTAAATAACATATATTTTACCTTACTTTTTTCGCAGTCCACGAAATATATTCGCGTATTTAAGGGCATATAGTAAGAGAGAGAGAGGGGGGTGAGTGAGAGAGAGAGGGGGAAGTAATGCCCAGGGATACGAGCGTACCGACGTACAAGATTTTGGATATAAGAAACAGAGATTGGCCGATTTGCTTTGAGATAAAGCTGAATTTTGTGAGAAAAGCGAGTTTCAGATAAACATTCACTAAGTAGCGCAGATTAAAAAACAAATACAAATTTATAAGATTTAAAGAATTTAAAGAAATAATTACAATAATAGATAACATCTAAATGAGTAAAAAAATAAAATTAAGTAATTAAGCCAATTTTCGGTATCGTTAACTGAGCTAACACGAGCTGGGCCATTTGAGCGTTTCCAAGGCTACTTGTTTTCTTCCGTCATCTCTCTCTCTTTCTCTCTGTTTGTCTATCTTTCTGGTTCTCTCTCTCTCTCTCTCTCTCTCTCTCTCTCTCTCTCACACACACACACACACACACACACACACACAGACACACACACACACACATTCCTCCTCCGGTTGGCCTACGACTCGAATGTTATCTGGTTTAGTACAATTTATTTACAAATTGATTTCTCTCCGTTTTTTCTTTTTGCAAACAAATTTTTAAAACTATTTACACGTTTTTGCTTGCAAATGATCCACCCATACAAAAACTGGAATGAATTTAGGGGAGTACATTTTATTTTTAGGGCGTTGGAATAGATCAGAAATATTCATAAGAATTTCAATTGGAAACTTAATTTGAGATATTATTTAACTTACCCACAACCACCCATTCTGTACTTTGTGAATAAGCCGGATTCCATCTTATGTTTTCTAAAATGATACTTTTTCTCAATTTGTTTTTAAAATATAATATGAAGAAGAATAACAGTGTTCGGGAATATTAATAATATGTGTAGTAATGTAATGATTTTATTAACATTTGTAATAACAACTTATTGCTTCCAACCGGGTTGATATTCGACCGATTTGACATCGATCGCTGAATCTACCCTTAACCTAACGGCGCAAGCCGGAGAAAGGCATATTTAAGCGTATTATCCTAGGTCATACGCTCTTTTTGATATGCATTAATGATATGACTGATACCATAAGATCCCAAGTAGGTATTCGTCTAAGACCAAGCTGTTGTCTGTCAACCATTACAGGCAACCTCTCCTGCCTCCCATAAACATGGACCAAGCGATTCTCACTAAGAGCAATAGACTACGCCTCCTCGGCCATACCCTGTCCTCAGACCTCAAATGGAACCATTATACTGAATCCATAGCTAAATCTACTGCTACGAATGTTGGGTCACTATGTCGATCCAGGATGTTTTTTTCCGCCTGAATCCATCCTGCATATATACAAGTCAGCCATCCGTCCGTGCATGCAGTACTGCTGCCATTTATGGTCAGGCGCCCCTGCCGTTCTCATCAGTGTTCTTGACAAGCTCCAAAGAAGAGTCTGTAATGTGATAGGTACTGATCTAGCGGCTCGACTGCAGCCACTTCCCCACCGTCGAAATGTGGCCTCCCTTTGTCTGTTCTATAAATAATTTAATGGCTTCTGCTCGGACGAACTTATGTCACTGGTGCCTCCTCAACAGGTGTTTACTTGAGAAACCAGACTGGCAACTGGGTCCCACCCATTCACAGTCAGGTTAGCCAAATGCAGACGACAATTCTACTCCTGCAGCTTCTTCTCTCACACTTCCCGCATGTGGAACTCGCTCCCATATTCTTGCTTTCCTGACGGATACAACCTCCAGAAATTTAATGCAAAGTCAATACTCATCTACTAACCACTGGACTCTAGCTCTCTCCCCATCCCCGTATAACCTTCCCTTTCTCTCCACCTATGTATCTGTCATCGCACTTGCATTCTCAGCTTTCTATTGCTTCTTTCTAACTAGTTTGTACTCCTCACTCTTTTCTAATTAATCTTTTTTACAGTTATGTAGCCACCCCGTACATCAGTGGCATTTCTGCCTTGCTCGAGGTGAAATGATTAAAAAAAATGTACCCCGATGGCACCACATTTTACTCTTGCCGCGATCAAAAACCTGGTGTAGGCAACAAGTTAACCTTGCAGCCGAGCTCGAAAAGGACCCTCAATCCTTATTGGATTGGGGTCAGAAATAGATCGTAAATTTTAATGCTTCTAAAACGAAGCTACTATAAATTAACCATCATAGACAATCGCACATACCTCCCATTTTCATGGACCAAGCTTGCCTCCCAGATAGGAAAACACTACGCCTCCTTGGTCTCACACTTTCAGCGGACCTCAAGTGAAATGACTATATCGAATCCGTTGCTAAATCCGCTGCTATGAAAGTCGGTAAACTGTGCAGGGCCTGGAAGTATTTTTTTCCGTCTGAGACTATCCTGCGCATATATAAATCTATCATCCTCCCGTGCATTGAATACTGCTGCCATATCTGGTCGGGTGCACTTGCTACTCTCCTCGGACTTCTCGACAAGGTACAGCGGAGGGTCTGTAATGTGATCGATACCGACTTGGCAGACCGCCTGCAGTTTCTCTCTCACCGGCGCGACGTGGCTTCGCTGTGTCTCTTCTATAAATACTTTCACGGCTTCTGCTCCGATGAACTTAGATCACTGGTGCCCCCTAGGTACGAATTCGCACGAGATACTAGATTAACAATTAGATCCCACCCTTTTACAGTGAAACCGATAAAATGCAACTGCAACTTCTACTCCAACAGTTTCTTCTCTCGCACTTCCCGATTGTGAAAGTCCCTTCCACATGATTGCTTCCCCGACGGCTACAATCTCCAGGAGTTTAAATGTAAGGTTAATAGACACCTCCTAACACACTAACTCGCTCCCATTCTTTCAAACACTCTCCCCATCTACCCTAACCTCATTCTCGGTATCCTTACCCATCTATCACCTTCCTTCTGACATTTCCTATATCTAACCACTCCTTCTCTTTACCTTCCCCTATGTAGCCCCATGCGCAACAGTGGCAGTGGAATGCCTTGCTTGGGGTCAAATGATTAAAGAAAAAATACCTAATGTAAACAATTGCCTGTAGCCGAGAGTATTCAATAAATTATTGTACAACGTTACGTAAATAACAGTGAGTAGCTACTGTTTATAAAATATACCATTTTTCCAGAGTGAACAATCGACAAACGAGAGCATAAATAGTCCGTATGCAGGCCTTTTTCGCTTCATCACAGCTCATCAATGCGGCTAGACGTCCACACACACACACACACACACACACACACACACACACACACACTTATATAAACAGTCAAATAACTTTTTGAAAGAAAAGGAGTAGGATAGGTCAGGACTCATTAATTCCGATGTGACATTTTTCTAATAGATAAGTAAAATATCCGAAACATTGTGGGAAATGCAGGCATCTAGTACTAATAATGAGGAGAAATTATTGTAAATTGAAAGACATACAAAAAATAAAATAGCTTCATTCAATTTATGTATCTGTGTATGTATATATCTATCTATCATTCAAAATTTTTTATATGTCTGAATCAGTATGAGGAAGTGGTATAACGATTCGACTGTCAATATGTATTAAATTATTTATTACATTGTCTCATATATATGGCTAGTATACGCCTTTTATTTCATTAAGATATGCCTGAGTGTTATTATGATCAATTGTTTCACTATATCTTTCTATGACTGGTTGTTAAAACAGTGTTCACATGGTAAATATTTTAGTCAAATGCTTGTTGTATATGCATACAAAAATAGATAGTGAATATACAGGCGTATTTAAGAAAAAGTTGTTGAAACTTATTTAATTTCATATCTAGCATAACAGTTAACGTTATGTAAAAATTTAAACAGCAGACAAAAACGTAATTTAGTTTGAGGCTATTTGAATTCTTTGAGTATTATTACTCTTGTGAACAGCGTGACTCCCCTTCTACTAATAGTTTAGTCAAGGGATTAAATTGTGCTGCTAGCATTCTACTCTGTGTTTTCTGATTAGATAATAGATGGCCATCATAAAATAAAGAGCATCGCATCTCGCTATTGAGAGTAATAGATTAATCTAATAAATACCATAATTTTATTAAATATTTGATAACACCGAATCAAAAAATGTATGACGATGTTCTTAAAATTTTGAAGCAATATATTAGAAAAACTATTTAAAATCGATTATGCTTTATAAACAAGGACTTAAGAATTGATGGATTTTATTTATAATATTGCATTGCTTCTTCTTTCTAAATAATTTAGATAACAAAATATAACGTGTATAAGAAAAAAAGAATAATTAGTAGACATTACGTGAAAATATTTTGCATGAGCTAGAAGATGTAACATCCACCTAACACAACAGCAAACGTCACACACACACGCAAACAGTAACAATAACCACACACACACTTCTTCCGCTCTTATAACAAACTGCTAACCAGGCTAAAGCACACACACACACACACACACACACACACACACAGAGTTAAATTTAATTACAATACTACACATAGCCTATACACACAGATAAAAATAGTTACAATAACCACGCAAACACATTTTCTTCCCCCCCCCCGGGTTGTAGTAGCAGAGGTGCTCATAACAAACCACTTACCAGGACAGAACCCCCACACACACACAGATATATATATACAAAATAAAGTAGGTTCAATTACAGCACAAACAACGAGCAAACACCATCAGATAAATCAGATAGATAAGACAACAGCAATGAAACTGACACTCTTTGACCCGGTCAAAGTCACATCAACTCCCAGATCCTACGAACTGATTCCATCAGACCAATAAAACCCCAACTTGAACACACACACACACACACACACACACACACACACCATTACACCATAAAAAAACCAACTAGAAAGCACACACATACACACTCGCACACGAACTTACGCACACACACATACACGCACACACCTAAAGCAGCAGTGGATAAAGCCAGCCATTCATAGATGGGCCGCTAAGAAGCACGGACATTCTGAGAAATTTCTCTGCCATTCTGATGTTGAGATTATAGTCTCGAAATATCAGTGTAATAAATAGGTCATATAAACACCTCCCGGCATTCCTTTATTTCATTCAAAACATTGTGACAGCCTTCAGGACATAACACATACAACTATTTTACGCAATGCTTCAAGCAGATTACAAAACTTTACAAAACATATTCGTTTAGACATCGATTTAAACAATATATAGAAATTTGAATACAATTTTATTTAAGTACGCATGCGCAGTATGTTCTACTAATATTTGCCATATTTTAAATTGTTTCTTGATTCCCTCCTCCAGAAATTAGCATTGTTTTCAGTAATGGTCTGATTAAATAATATGTTATAATCTTCCACCCTAATGATGTTATTTATAATAAAAATTATTTTACGAGCATCGAGAAAAATGATAATTTTTAAAAGCATAGTCAGGTAAGTATGACCCTTGCATAAATTCATCTAAGCCAGGATGTATTAATGTGCGCTCCTTGTGCAAAGACATATGAGAATTGGCTTTATCCTGATGGAAGACATCACTATTTCAAATGATCAATTCCAGTCGCTTCTCATGTTGTCCCTTTCTAGTTTAAACTCTAAGTTCCAAAATAACCGTATCTTTTAACGACAGCATATTTTAGAAAATGTCTAACAACTATATAATGAAAGATATTGAATATTATACTATGTTCAGTGTCTTTTGACCAGAATTATTACCAGTGAAATTTTGTTTTAGCCATCATCAACTAAAGTGCACCGGTCGAAATTTTACATAATTTTTTTTCTCCGAAAACCTTTTACAGAAAAGATAATCGCCTAACAGAATTACAGAAAAAATAATCGCCTAACAAATAAACAATAGAGTCACTAGGCCAGAAGTGTTACTGAGTATGAAAGAAAAAAATATCGAGGAGCCAGAACAATAACAGAAAAATATTACTCCAGCAGATAGTACATAGCGATTAAAAGGTTTCGGAAATATATTCTATTTTAGAAATTAGATATTTAACAAGATCAGTTTATTTTCCAGCGAATACATACTGGTAAAAAAATGTAAAATCATGTAACAAAGTTTTTTTTTGTTACTCTTCGAATTGATTAATTTTAATATTTAAGAATGTAGGATTTCATGATCAAAATGTTTTTTACCATAATTTTATTAAATGATGTTTTGCTTTGATAAAATGTTAATTGACAATAGCAATCCTCATTTGGACAAAAAAGACACTTCGTTCATGACTAACGAGGCAGAATCTTTTCCCAACGTAAAGAGCTGTTTCTTTTTGCGGAAAACTCATTGTCAATCAAGGCTATAGGACCCAGTCTTGCTTTAAACACATGGCTTGGATAAAATCGACTGATTTATACCTTTTTGAATGTAAGTGTATGTAAAGAATTTGAACGGAATTTCAACTTACCTATCTGATTTATTATTCCTGTCTAATATTCATCACAGTGTTCTAAAATGTAGGCTACTGTAAGGAAGCTAACTCACTAACACATCCCTAATCATTTTTATGTTCCATGTCCACTAAGAATTATGACGAACAAACAGATTCATATCTTTTGTAGTTCTTCGTAAATTTTGACTTTTTTGATATCTCTGAAAACTACATCCTTTATCTATTCACTCAAGTATGGAAGGCGTTGTTTTCCTCTGCCACTCATGTCTTAAAATTATCGTAGAAATATAAGATGTTCTAAGCCATATGTCCTCATTAATTTCCCTAGAAATTTTAGCTGTCACTTTCTGATAACGTTTCAGTCATTTTTCCTAAAACATCACCGTTGTTCATATGTCCGGCTCTTGAAAGTGTTCTTCATTCACTGCCATATATATAAACAGATATTACATAACATTTCAGTATTTTTTCTTTATTTCTAACAAAGTTTTTATCTTCCAGTAATCTCCACAAATTTTGGGATGCATGACTTGACTACCAAAGTACATCTGTGGCTTCCGAAACGCATATTTTGATATTAATGTCACCATTGCTACCTTCGAAACACATTCAGCTCTTTCGATTTTTGTACTTGCTTGATTTTGGTTTCTCTGATTTGTAATGTGCATTTGGTTCTTTTAATTTTTCTAAAAAATTTGCATTCTATTTTCCTGTAGATTATATATATATATATATATATATATGTGTGTGTGTGTGTGTGTGTGTGTGTGTGTGTGTGTGTGTGTAAATGTGTGTGTGTGTGTAATGGTTACTTATGGCAGTACATTCAACAGTCTGTTGTATAATTTTAAAAAGTGTTCAATGAAAAAGTAGTGCATAAATACATGGCAATTATTATAATAATATTAATTACAACACACACACACACACACACACACACACACACACATATATATATATATATATATATATATATATAATGATTTTACAAATAATTATGTTGATATTTTAAGACGAGAAAGTATGGTTTTCCAGTCATTATAGTCACTTCATTACAATTCTTATCTATTCAGCACGTAGGCGATCATGGACCTCCACGTGTTCCTGTCGCTTTTGGCCTTTAATATATTTTTTCTCTTGGTATCTCAATCAAAATCTGCGCCATGATTTTTCTACTCAAACACAACAAATATATCTCTGAATTCCCCTGTCTCTATTTACATATGTCAGTCCTGGGAGTATTAGATTCTCAAACCCTTCTTCCTCAGTACGTATCCAAGAAAACTCAGCTATCAATTCCTAAAAAGTAGGTGGTTTCTTCTCGTTTGCATCCTCACCATCACCTTGCGGTCGTCTACGTTCTTGGTCAATAGTACCTTAACATCCTTTTGTAGAAACACATTTCTGCTCCTACAAACCTCTCCTTCATCCTTCACTGAATTTTCGAACATTCAGTGCTACATAGAAAAACAGATATTACATCGCAGTCTAGCACTCTTTTCTCTTTTTACGATTAGTTTCTCTTGTTTCTCACTACTCTGGTAAGCATTTTGAATGCGTGATTTATCAAGCGAATGCGACTTCGGATCTCCATGCTGCATTCTCCGTCCTACGTCAGAGCACTTCACAGGTATTTGAATTCCTTTACTTGTTTTACTTTACATTTCCTTTCCTGAAGTTTGCATTTACAATCTTCTTTTTGCTGATGACAATGCATTCAGTTTACTTAATGTTAATACTCATTCATTTTTTCTCACTTTCTGTTGCTATCTTCTGTAGGATATCCTGTATTTTCCTTTCCTTATCTGCTATCAGCAGCGTGTCATCCGCGTATTTTATTGTAATTGAAATTGTGTGAGTTAATGCCGAATCCTGGCAAAACTTCGAGCTCTCTTAATATTATTTCTCATTAGAGACTGAATAGATCCAGTATAGTAATGGCATGATTGAAATATAATAGATACCACCTTACGTCCTTACGCATTTGAAATGTTTTTTTGTTTGTTTTTTTTTTGTAATTTTAGTTAAAATATATAATGAAATGAGTTTTGTAAGTTTCTGCTCTCTGAATGAATAGCATATGTAACATAATCTGGATAAAATATCGTATGCAACGAAAGGCTTCATACGATTCACCAATATTTTCAAGAATTTTGCCTAATATATGCAATTTATAATTCGGACGATAGCTCTAATATGTGTTCTTACAAAAATAACCTACTATACAAAAAGCCTAACTCTTTAAATTGCCACCATATAAACCGGCATTTCAATTTCTTTTCAGCGTAATGTACAATGAATTCCAGTAGATTATTTCCAAGCAATAATCTACAATACAAGAAAATTAAATGAAATTGATAGACATGGAAAGCAGAACGAGAAAACTCACACCCATAGACATAGCCTAGTGTTCAATTTCAAATTTTTTGTTGGTTACAAACTTTGAAATACACCTGAGTGTTTTCAAATTTACCATGAACAAAATCGTGTGATAATAGTGACAAAGATGGTGTTACATATATGAATGTAACCAACGGAATATCGATTAACCCTTACCTTAAAAACTGATTACATATTACATATTTAATATTATTCGTATCTTTAGTGGAATTCTGTTATAATTATTTATTAATCATGAAAAACACATAAAAACATCTCAAATCAAAACTATTTGACAAAAAACAAAAATAATTATGAAAACCTTATCCATCCCGGACATTAATTTTAGGATTATTTAAACATTTTTGGGAGCTGTTGTATTTTTGGATTAATAAACAAATCTCACAAACCCCTAAATAGTATTCGAACTCATATTTCCGTGTATATTGCTTTATTAAGACAGAATTTGTTGAATCATCACGTTTTCCAAATGAATATGTTTTAACAGAATGTTACAGAGAATAGACATTCGTTAGATATGAAAATATTGAAATACCACAAAATTTAATCTAGTACATAAAGATTTTTATATTATAATTTTTAATTTTTCGTCATCTGTCGTGATTATCAGAGTAATTGTTTCATGATATATGTATCTCAATTACAATACTAATTCCAAACCGCCAAGAAGCCTCTGTATCCCCCTTCCAATAGTGTGTTTTTTAAATATCACAAATACAAGAGCTTGTCTCAGAACTTAAGACCCCGTTTAAAATGATATTAAATAATCAATGTTTTAATATACAGATCCTTTCATATACATCATGCATCTACTTCGTATGTCATGCCTTTAGATTCTTCCTAGAATATTCTTCAAGGCAGTTAAATTTAAATGCTTTCCAGGGCTGAAATGTTGTCCCTGTTAGTTAGGGATCCGAAACTTAGAGAAACATCTAATACAAAAAATGTGCTTTTGTATTGCTGTTCTTTTTAATAAAATGAGTTCTGTTCAGAAATTCCAGGTAGGTCTCACAATTCCATGATGAAATGAACTGAAATGAAGGCGATTCTAGTGATTAATAAAAGTGTGGTTTTATACGTCCTAATTAGGATTTTCGCTGTCTCACTTACTCAGTACTCTACCTCACCATATAAAAAATGAAAGGTTATCTCACCCAGTGTAGAGGCAAATCAAAACAATCTATACAACATTTGACACAGATCTCCACATCCCCTAAGCTAACAAATTCCAAATATGCAGAAATTAAGATCATTTTCAAAATGTTATCATTGACCACATGTTCATATATAAAACTAGATTAATGCATTGTTTCTCATTTAATAGAATCTAAACAGTAGTCTAACTCTCTACTCGTGAAAACGTGAAAAACAGACATGTTCTAATTGTCTTAGAGCTTATACCAGTGATGGTTTCTATGTGGAAGACACCCAGAAAACGAAAAAGCTCTTTTCTTATTGATAGGATTTCAGTTGTCTCTCGTTTATAGTACGTTCTATGTTGGCAATACCTATCGTCTCTAGGATGGTGATCTTGGAAAGTTCGACAAAATCGTCAATAATTTTTAACATTTTTCTCTGATTATCCTTCAAGCATACTGTTTAGTCTACTCAAACATAACCGATACAGAAAGATAAAATAAAAAATTTTTATGATATATTCAGCGGTTTCATGAAACTACACATTCTTTTGATATAGCTGAACACAGATCTAAATTTTAAATTTACACCCAACCTTCTACTATGAGCTATGTTTTGCTGAATTAGTACTTTATACAAAACTCATTTATTTATGACAAATTTCATGCCAGTCTAAAGGCATTGCCATATAAACTAGTTCGCATGACAACCAAATCTAGAGAACCACTTTGATTGGAAAAGTCCAATATGTTATATTGTAGCCGACACAGCTTCCATAAAACTAGAGTTTCTGGTACAACCTTTACAATTTTGAATGGTTTCCTTAATGCAAGATATTTTTATCTACCACAGAGATATAACAGACAAATCGAAATATACAGCATTGGCATTTCTATGAATGTGATGTGGTAAATATGAGTACCATAAAAAATTGTACGAAATATATAGCAGAAATATCTTCACGTTAACAAAAGTTCGTATACTGTTCAAGAGATTCCTGTAAAATTTCAATTGCAGTTATATTAACCTAGACTAAGGTATGTTGAAAAGAAAATATTGTATTCAATGAAACCTGAAAAGGACAAATCTCACTAAAATCTAATCGTCACCCCAATCCATTATAAATGTTCATGATCTTTTCTGTTAGATCCTTTATCCGATTTATGTTAAGGATTAAAAATAGACAATTAATAAAAATATATGCAAACATATATAATTATTGAGTGCAATTTCAAGATTCTAAATGATCAATGACGGGTAGAAGATTTCTCCGCTGACTTATCACTCGCAGGCCAATATTATACTCAGGTTTATGATTTGGACTCAGCCTCCAAGTGTTATTTAATAGTAAAATTCTTCGGATAGATTCATATGAATAAAATATGTGTTTATTATGAGAAATCAGTTCGTAAATCAGGATTCAGTGATATATTTCGTAAAGAGCATTAATAATTTTTTCAAAAATATATTGCTGACAATTTACTATAAACCTATAATTTTATATTTTATAGCAATTTAGCTTTGTTTTAAGAGTTACTTATTTGGCCATAGATTCTCGTTAATCTATTGATAGTTTTTGTCAAGTGGGCAGGTGATCTACATCAATTTGTTCAACCATCACAAATATTAATACCTAGGAAGATAAAAGAGTGTCATTGATATTGTCTTAATGTTTCTCTGGTACGATATTGCATTTAAACACCTTCAGAAAGACCACTTTGTGGAGAAGAACCGCGAAAGGATAACTTCCCAATCTTGTCTTGTCTGAAAATATTACCAGAGTTATCTATAAATTACATATATATATATATATATATATATATATATATATAGTAATTTTGTTAATATATAAGTTCATAATGAAAAAATAGTTTATTATAATAGTGTTCATAATAAATATCTAGTTTACTGCAACACAAGAAACTTTGTACTTTGGCGCTTGCTTATTAAATCACCATCTGACAGACTAAGTAGTAAAAAAGCAATCACCGAAAACAACGTATCTTGTTTATCAGTAATCTCTTTTTCAATTATAGTCAAGTATGATAAATTGTTATATATCATGCTCTATTAATTATCCAACACTCATATAAATGTAAATCATTGCAAAAAGAAGAGTACAAACACATTATATTGTACAACTTCTGATATATATATATATATATGTATATATATATATATATATATATATATATATATATATGTGTGTGCGTGTGTGTGTGTGTAACTTTTTATTATGATACATTTTACACACACACACACACACACGCATATATATATATATATATATATATATATATATATATATAAATTTAACCTTAGAAAAATATTTACACATCTATGCATCGCTCATTCAGTAATGAATTACAGAGCTCTGGTTATTGGGCGTGTATAACGATCATATACACGCTAAAAGGCCTGCCTCCTTCTACCGAGCGCCTATGGTTCAGAGGTAGAATTGGCGACTGACTCCAATTTTGTTGGGTTTCGATCCTGGGTAAAAAGGATTCGGATCTCTAACCGTACAGATGAGCTGTGGTACAGCAAAACAGATCTGCCTGCGGATATATATATATATATATATATATATATATATATATATATATATATATATATACCATAGTAAATTGATCTGGTGTGGCTCTTTATTTTAATCATCATATATCTATCATTACATGTGTTCATATATATATATATATATGTGTGTGTGTGTGTGTGTGTGTGTGTGTGTGTGTGTGTGTTTTAATAAAGAAATACATCTGCTGGAAAATATATATCGTTTGTCTACATTTTACGCAAATATCATATAGCTTACATTTAAACGTGACATTTCAATGCTAGTTTTCATCGACAAAATTAATAGTCGTACTCTTTATTGAATTGTAGTTATTAAAAGCGTTATACTTTCTTTTAGGATAAAGACACTCACCACTTGGTAGTATAGTAGGACCTGCAGATAATAAATAAAAATATATATAATCAAATTCGAATTAGTGGCTGATTGAAACTTGGTGAAATTATCTAGCTCCTCTATTGTAAAAAAAAACAAAAAACTCTCCACTTTCATAGTTTCCTATAATTTTCCTATATTTATGTATTTTTATAATATGAATTGCTGGCTAAGCATAGAATTCTTATTGTTTCAGAGTGGTGCTAATATTCGAAGCGTTCCTAAATTATTTGAGAACCCCTGTCTGCCTCGTTAATAATCCCTAACTGGATGAGATCTGAGATACATTGAATCAAGTTTAATTGGCCGGAAACGAATACAATATAAGGGCTGGGATTTGAACTCGACACAAAATCAGATTTTCCCCGACGATAACCACTATGTTACGCCCCCATCAGTAATGCGGGTAATTAAGTTACATTAATAAATAATTTTGACGATTACCGATAACCATTCCTTAATTCCAAATCGATATACTGAGATTTATAAGTCGTTTTAATATCAGTGTAGTAGAATAATAGATATCGTATAATATAATAACATTTTATAACAATATAACAACACTCATAGAGATTAAACAGAAAATTAAAGGGGAAAATAGTGACAATCATTAAACATTGAAATGATTCGTCTAAGATATTTATAAAAGAAAAAGAAACACAATTCATGTTAATAAAAACTTTTCATTTTTCTGAAATTGAGACTGGAAAATTAAAAACGGTAAATATATTTTTTTGTTTGAAATATATTTTTAGAAAAATATATCAATGTTGCTTTCAAAAACAAAATTCAGAATATTTATTTCAATATTATAATTTAATAATCCCCTTTTCAAATGTTAAGTGAAACATTGCGTGATGTACTTCTCGCTAACTTTTTAGCGTTAATCTCAACAAATATATTTAATTCATTAATAGATTGAGGAATTTCGGCGCTGGAGAAGTAGGTATCACATTCAGCAACAAAGAATACGTGTTGTTTTGGGGAAGAATAGGAGTGATGGGAAACGATAAGAATAATCTTAGTATCATTATTTTTATCGCAGACATTTATTTGATTTGATACTCGCTCTCTTTCTTTATTTGAACAAATTATTTCAAATGAAGGCTGTGAAACAAATAATCAGGCATCGGCTATTTGCATAATCGATGTGCATACAGAGGCCCGTCTTCCGATTACAATACCCACTTCTTGACTATTACCATGTTACCCGATTGACAAAGAACGAAGAACTCAACTTTCGGAAAATTCAGATCGGTAGCGGTGCATTTCTCAGGGGCTGATCCAGGCCGAACATCTAATGACACGTGTATAGGGCTTCATACAAGATGCTAGCTTTTTTCTGCTTTCATACTGGAAACCCGACAAGTGCCGGTATGATGTTTCACGTGCACATTCTTCAGCTGTGTACCATTAATATCGCCGTGTTTGTTATAGAAAGCTGACGTCGTATTTCCGGCAAACATGTCTGAGTAGGTGAAAGTAAAGAGGCCGTAAAAATAGATTTCTATCATGTCCTGTCTTTTCGAGTGACACTACGCATTACCATTATTCCAACACCACGCCTTCATATTCACTTATTCTGGATAGAGTTATCCATTTGTCAGTTGTGTAAACATCGGCCAGAATTGAAAAAGAACAGAATATCTCCATGTAACACAATTTTCTTGACGAAATTCTGTTGGTCTTCATGTCAAGTTACAAAGGATGGTGAATAAAGAGTCACATTAGCCTGCTTAAAATCTAGACTGATGTAAAGAAAGAAAATATGTTTGCGTTTATTAGATCCAATATCTACTTCAACAACGTCGTGCTGAACAAAATTTATCTCGACCAAAGATGATTTAGAAAAAAATATAATATTGAAGCACATTGATTCATGTCAGCAAAAAGATAAGGTATTCTACCAGAATAGTTTTAGAGGTTTATTAAGTTTCAGACATATTATATTTGAAAGTATTAGTATGTTAAAAAGTAAGGGTTATATGTTTATTTCTATTTACATGACAGTAAATTCTTTTGTGATAATATATTTCTTTTTCAGCACATATACATGTAAGCACAGTAAATAATCATGAATAATTAACGCTTTCAGTATGAAGGTTAAGGGCTTGTATTATGCAGGAGAAAAAATATTAAATTTTGTTCAGTTAATATGCGTCATTTCAATCAGAAATAATGACAGAATGAAAGGAATATCTAACGTATACAATAACTAATTTTTACGAAAAACTAAATATAAACAAAACACATTTTTTAAAATATATATTCTTGTATATATATAACGCACATTTTAAAATCAAGTGACGAGAATATAGATTGTTGTTATAACACTATTTCTGCTAATTTGAACTGATTTTTGCCTAAAACTTCAAGTGCATTTGTGTTATTATGTCTATGCGTTTAGTTTATACAAAATATAACTTTAGAGATGCCAAATTTTATAAACAAATATTTATTCTGATTTTTGAATTAATAATAAACAAGCCAAATCTAAAGAAATATGAAATTTATATTTATTATTAGAAATATTAAAATTTCAATATTTATTTCGCAAGCAATATTTTGAAAACACAAAAGGATGTCTATGACACACGAATATCTTTGCTAGATTTATAAAATCTATTCACTTAGTAAATTTGTAATTCTCAAAAACCATAATCTCTAAAAGTCGTTATTAATCATAGTATATTCATAAAAAATATATAAATTATTCTATACAAAGGTCGCAACTCTTTCAGCAAATTTATAATTGATTTAGTGATATTTTTTATATAAAAGAAATTTTTCTTGTAAATAGTAGAATTCTTATCAAACAAACATTGAATTATCCTGATAATTTATTTAAAAAACTGATAAATTATTTTAAACAATGAATTTAGCATGGTGTTAGTCCATTGAAAAAATAAGCCTAAAATATATATCTGATTTCTACATATTAGAATAACTATAAAATACGTCAGAAAATATTCGTACCTCACAATCTAAGGTCAGTTGCATATGAAGCGCCAATACATATTCTCAAGCGGAGCCCTGAAAAAATAAATGGAGAAGAGTGATTGTTGCATTAGACAATATTCTCCTAATATATACCAGTTTGCTCGTAATATGAAGAAGGATATATTTTTTGTAAACTGAAGTGGAGAAAGAAAATAGATAGAAAATTTTGGAATATTAGACACAGAAGTTGAAGGTTTGAAATATCACCTTGAATTAAACATGGTCAAGAGAAATATGGCAAGGTCAATAAAGAATTGCAGAAAAATAATTTAACCACACTGATGTAATGTTAAAATTTCGCATATTCGTAGAAAGATTCCACGCAAACAAAATAAATAACAAATTGGAGATTTTGAAAAGTTTTAGGTGAACAAAGAACGTAATTTTATAGGATACTTGAATCATAAATACTGTAAAATTGACAGAAATTTTGACATTTCTTCCCCGTCTTTTAAGTTATGTCAGAGAAAAATATCTGTAAACTAAAAATAATATTAATACAACATAAAATAAATGAGGTTTCATATTCTCAAAAACAAGCTATTGCACATTTACAAATATATTTTAATTAATATAATTATAATGGAATGACATATTGCCCCTCGATAAAATGATGTAATAGATAACTGTTGGTTCGTCATGATGACTAATCCAGGGAAACCAATGAAATTACAGCAGAAAATGTAAAGAGAAACTACTACAAAAAAGAATACTAACGAGTTAAATATTGAAGATTACATAATCTTATATGTTAATAAATTACAATATACATTTTTTTAATCATTTCACCCCGAGCAAGGCAGAAATGCCACTGATGAGCGGGGGGCTACATAACTGTAAAAAGATTAATTAGAAAAGAGTGAGGAGTACAAACTAGTTAGAAAAGAGCAATAAAAAGCAGAGAATGCATGTGCGATGACAGATACATAGGTGGAGAGAAAGGGAAGGATATACGGGGGTGGGGAGAGAGCTAGAGTCCAGTGGTTAATAGATGGGTATTGATATTGCATTTAAATTTCTGGAGGTTGTAGCCGTCAGGAAAGCAAGAATATGGGAGCGAGTTCCACATGCGGGAAGTGCGAGAGAAGAAGCTGTAAGAGTAGAATTGTCGTCTGCATTTGGCTAACCTGACTGTGAATGGGTGGAACGCAGTTGCTAGTTTAGTTGCACGAGTAAACACCTGTTGAGGAGGCACCAGTGACTTAAATTCGTCCGAGCAGAAGCCATGAAAGTATTTGTAGAAGAAAGGGAGGCCACATTTCGACGGTGGGGAAGTGGCTTCAGTAGATCCGCCAGATCAGTACCTACCACATGACAGACTCTTCTTTGGAGCCTGTCGAGAACACTGAGGAGAACGACAGGGGCGTCTGAACATAAATGGCAGCAGTACTCCATGCACGGACAGATGGTTGACTTGTATATATACAGGATGGATTCAGGCGGAAAAAACATGCTGGATCGACATACTGACCCAACCTTCTTAGCTGTAGATTTAGCTATGGATTCAATTAATTGTGCGAGAGTATTGTTTTTACGAGTGATTTCGATCATTATTATAACCAATATCATACATAAATTTATTTTACTTGTGACATAAAACGTGTAGTGTTTTAGTATGTTTTAGAGTTATGCGTGTGTATTATATTCCGAAGACGGTAAGAAAGTTTTGCAGTGTTCATACATCATATATATACTGATTCTTTCCATATGCACACACAGAAGTGTATACACAAAATATCAGGTTTGCTCTCTAGTTTTACTCCTTTATTTAAAACTTTTTTTTTACAATTCATACTAACCTACAGATTTCAAGTGAAACTCATACATCCAATCCATTGTGAAACTCCTGCCAAAGGATCATTTTATTCTCTCGATTCAAAGAGTCAGATGAGAATGGAGGTTGTGTATACCTGCACTATATTTTATAGAATAGTCCAATCCTCACTTTGACACTGTTCGAATTTGCTAACCCTCTATTTGGGGGATAACTAATTTCAAACCCTACATCATTCGCAGTAGGGCAGCGTTGAACGTCTTTCATTAGTTGCAAGGCTATGTTCAGAGAAGGTACATTTCTAGCAGGATGTTCAACGAAACACATTTGAAAATATAGTTGATGGACACAAAGATACCATATTTATATTTTCTGTGTGCATGTGTGCTGATGATAATGATATATACATATTTATATATTTTTATATCTTTAAATATTCAAGGTTGTATAACAAGTTCGAAATATATTTGGAGCACGTTCCATCCGAAAAAGTGTCCGACTAATCCTGATGAATAGATCTAGAAACAGAATCAGGCAAGAAATAGGATAAGAGCAGTGCGGGTTTGTCTAAAACACTGGAACAAGTAAAGCCATATTCATGATTAGGATGCGCTTCGAAATTAAGAAGGACTTGTACATATCTTATACCGACTGTGAAGAAGCGTTTGACAAAATATGTCATAAAGAACTGATGAAAAATTTCAGTAGCTTCGAAATATTTGGGAACGCCATGAGAGTAATCAACAATATCTATTTTCATCAAATTCTTTGAATACGGAGAGGTAACGAATTCAGCAGATACTCAAAGTTAGAAAGGGGCGTAAGGCAAGGGTGTTTTTTTTTTACTTGATGTATTTAATTCGTACAGCAAGACTATTTTGAAGACCATACATGTTATGATAGCAGACGCAGAAAGGAAAACTACAAGACGCTGAAAGGAAATTATAAAACTCTTTTCAAAAGGTAGCTGAAGAGAGTGACAAAAATGACTACAAATAAACTGAAAGAAAATTGAACACATAATCATCAGAATAAAGAGCAGTGTAAAATTCCAAATAGAGATAGGTATTACGAAAATCAAGCAGGTACAATAATTTAAATACTGCGAAGTGTTCTAACTGAAGACCGAAATGCGACCAAGAGATAATAAGGCGCTATTGGCATGGCGAATGACGCATTTCAGTAATTGAGTAAAGTATTAAGAGACAGTAAAGTTTCACTAAAAAATAATAAAAAAAAACATAGTAATGGATTGCTATGTGATGTCATTTCTTCAATATGACATTGAATGCTGGACAATATAATCAAAGACAAAAGAAAACCTCAACCTCACATGAACGATAAAAAGACATATTAAAGACATTTTTAGTAGAATTGGATTGTAACCAAATATCCGAAATTCAAATGTGTTTTTATATTTCGATTGCTATGAGGCAAATTATAAAATCTACGTGCATGTATCAGACCAACATAAAGGGCAAAGAATATCCTATCGAAATATAACAAAGACTGCATATTCTACGCCATAATATTTTTGTAAGCCAAAAAACTAGTTAGAAAATTGCAATAGAAACTTCTATATAAAACATCTATCTTCAAGACAGACGCCAAATTTGCCCTCTTAATCCAAAGGAAAATAAGGAGAGGACAATCCTGATGCTGCAAACAAGAATATAATTAATTGTTTTTGATTTCAATGTTTTAATCTGTGAACAAGTGTGTAATATCTTATTTAATTTACGAATCACATCAAGGCTGTACATTATTTAAGATAATTGAATATCTCTTTGGTGGTACAGAAATTCAATATGGCGATGAAACTAAAAGCAATTTTATTACTTTAGGCCATACTAAATATTTAAAATAATAATAATAAAAATTAACGTGTATTTTTCCCATTCATTAAAAATGCAACAGGGAGAAATTATGAAAAAAATTGTTTAAACTATTACAACTCGAGATGCTCGAGACTCAAGCAAACTCTCTTTGTTTAAAAAGATGGTGCCGCTTTGGCTAAATAAAAAGCGTCTCCAACACCATCAGATGAAACATCGTGTAACCTTAGCCAAAGGAGAGATCTAGCGCACACAAAAATTATGGGCGCAATTCGGTTTATTATTTAAATTATTCGAGATAGAAAACCCATATATGTTCTGAATAATATCACCAGGCAAAAAAATATTATTTAATGTTTGTTTAGGCGCATGCCACTTAATCATAGCAGGTAAGCGTTGCGTCGATTTATCTATGCAGTCGATTCTAGAACTGTTTTTGAAAATATAAATAAAATTAATATGATGGGAAGCTAAAGCTTCTTATGCATTGGAGGAAGGATAGATCTAGTCTTGAACCAAATCGAATATGTCTTAAAAATAGAACTCACGTGAACATGACCACTAACCAAACCTATTCGAAAACAGACTATACTTTTTGAAACGTTTACGGTTTGAATTCATTTTAAGAATAAGTGTTTTTTTTTGCTACAGAGAACTCGATATCAAATATAGAGAAAACGTTGATACCATTTATGTGTAGATGTTTGTCACTGAACTGATCAGTTACATTGAGGGAATAGAAAAACAATTAACACGCTAAATATATGGCAAAACAATAAAAATAATAATAAAGCTATTAACCACCTTAATATCCTACGCAAGTTATTAAACACGTCCTTTGTAAATTAAGCGCGCAAAATGATGTCAAATAAATTACAAGCAATTAACCATTTATATGCATATATATATATGTGTGTGTGTGTGTGTGTGTGTGTGTGTGTGTGTGTGTGTGTGTGTGTGTGCGCGCGCGCGTGTTTGTGTGTGTGTTACTGTGTTTGTGTGTCTGTGTAGCGCATTACATGTGAGAAATATTTTCATTCATTACAATTCATTCAAATGCATACATATTTATTTAAAAAATTAACATCCTAACTATACTGTTTTTTATACTATAATATCTAAATAATTTTGTGTATTTCTGCCTTTAAAGTATGAGTATTTTCTTTCATAAAAATATCATTGATACTGTCACATGTTGCTTTCTTCATAGGTTACATCAAATAACTTCTCACTCATTTCAGGTAATCTTCTATGCATTTCCTTTAATTAATTTTTGAAAATCCATCTCGAAATTGTCAGCGTGTCATATTAACGAAGGAAACAATAAATCAACTTGAGCTGGAAATGTATGGCATTATTTTTTCATTTGCTTTTTTCTACATCTCTTATATTTCCTTAATGTCCATTATTTTTGTTCAAAATATTGTTTATTCTAAAGAGTTAATTAATTCTGATGAGAATTCTAGTTTCTGAAATCTGATTTTTACAATTCTTTCCTCATAAGAGGATTTATTCTAGTTTCTTTACATTCGCGTATAGTTTACTGTATTTTTTATTATCCATGTTCCAGGTTTAGCCTTCTGTGAAAATAATTCGTGTCTTTATTATCATTCGCATAATTATTTTTGCGATATTTTTAACAAATATTAATATAAAAAATGATGACTACTTGTAAATAACTATTGAATGATATAGTTTATAATAATTTCACTCCAAGCCAGTCAGTAAATCAGAGAATAATTTAAAAATGTGTCATTCCTTGATTTGCTTACAATTTTCTAAAATTTTTACCCGTTCGAAAATAGCTTCGCATTGTCGCATCATATTTCTTGCTTATTCATTGTCATCTCGTGTGTTGATGTTACAGTAAAAACACTATATATTTTTGTATCATTTTTAATTAAAAATATGCTATATAAGTTACGGTTTCATTTCTAAGGTATTTAAGTGTAAATATGCTGATATTAACTTAATTTTTCTGATTTTGATTTAACTATACATATTTATAAATATATTTATATATAAAGATAGATATACATATATAAAAATATATACATATTTATATGTATATATATATAAAGACATATATTCACATAGATACACAAATATACATGTATGTATATGCACATATATATATATAGACATATATATACATACACACACATATATATATATACATATACGTTTATATATATACACATACAATTATAACTATATATATATATATATATTGTCATCCGCAGACAGATCTGTTTTGCCGTATCACAGCTCATCAGAACGGTTAGACTCCGATTACTTTTTAATCAAGGATTGAAACCCGACCGAAATTGCTTTAGTCGGCGAATCTACCCATGGGCTATGGGCGTTCGGTATACTCGTATATTGTTGTGGATTCATGGTGATAAAACACAGAATAATAAAGAACAAAAGCAGATATGGAGATAGAAAAATAAAGTCATATTGAACAAAAATGTACAAACTGAAACACGAGTTAGTCAATTCAACAATACCATGAATACTGTTAGTAGAAATCAATATATACAATCTTGTAGTGAAGATGTGCGTCCAGGTAATGAGTCTATATCCAAAAACACTCCAACTTACAATGCACCAACCTACGTCTCCTAACTGACTCTCTAACTACTACTCAATCGTTGCCGTCCTCTGTATAGGCAGGATTATATGTAGACATTTGACGAGTCTAGTCTTATGTGCAAAAGGTGGTGATCCCGAATATCCCCATCCATAGCTTCTTCTTTGGGAGGAACTAGTATATTTTTCGCTTAGGATCTAATATTATCAAGAATTTCTAAAATATTTATATTTTTTATCGCGACAACTATTATTGAGAATGACGAGCTTGACTCTTCATTCATTTGTTGTTTGGTCTGTCTCACTTGTTTGCCTGGTATGCAAGTTTTTCCCGTTAATATTGGTGTAATAAGTACAGGTTGCATATTTTTCTTTTGCGTGATTTCTGTTGTGGAATTTTTACTTCTTGAGGATACAACTTATTTCATTTCTGAAGTTTCTGTCCTCATGCTTTTTATTATTTACAACACGAGTTAATGGGTAAATCCCACGTATTAAATTTCTGCATCCAGTCCGTTCCTACCAGATAATGTGTGTATTTCGTAACGCAAATTTTTTCTTTGACTTTCCTTGAAATTTTACATTCACGTTAATTTAAACTTCGAAATTAATCTTTTTCCATGTTATAGATTTAGCAATATTTTAATTGTGTAACATGGTCGGCCTGTCCTAATTTTGCCATATCTGAAAATTTATTTTTGTTAGTTATGACCCCGAAACCAAATGCAATTTGATCTTTCTATTCAATATTTCCAGTTTTCCTTGATTTCATTTTCCACTCTAGTAGATAATATCCTACTAGGTTGATTTTTATTTCTGCATACCGTTGCTTTGTGGCCCATTGTACCACATACTCGGCAATTTGTTCTTGAATAAACAGTCTTTATACCAATGCAATCCTCCACATCAGTAACATGCAGAATGGGGGAATTGTTTTTTTCTTTTCAGACTTATTTTTGTATCTCTTTTCTTTGTAATTATAGTATTGCTTGCCTTCTGGGGAGGATACAAATCATATTGTTTTAACTTACGAATGTGCGCAACTCCTAACACTTCGTGTCCTTGAAATCATTCTGTATACTGAAGCATTTCTTGCAATCCTCTGACAGTTTTTGTAATGTTAGACCTGGTTCATTTTGATTAGCATTCGTTTTCTCATTTCGCTGTCTTCAGTAGCAACTAGTCCTTGGTGAAATGTGAGATACCTGAAATTGTCTGGATTTAACTCCGACAAATTAAAATTGTCAGAGTGTTTGTTGACGATATATGCAAATGTAGAATAGTTCACGTTTTCGTCTATTCTGAGATTAAGGCATTTTCCTATTTTTTATTTTTTTGTACTAAGCTACTCCGTGACGCCTGTCCCTGCCTCGTCGAACGTTAAATCGTTCGTCTTTTTTAGGGAATGTATTCTACGAACTTAGTGTGTTCGTCCGTAACTACTTTTCTGAGTAAATGTTTTAACTTTTCCTTTCACTCCAGTGCTGGCAGTCGATATAAAAAATATCTTTATATCGCCTGTAATACTCCCTAAAGTATTTGTCTTTCTCAATTGAGTATTTATAAATTTTAATAGAGTTCCACACAGTATCTTGCGAAAATATCACTTTCATTTACGTGTTCCTTTCTAGTGCTGTACTTGTTAATTTTAATAGTAGTTCTTGTAATTGTAATAGTTTCTCTTGCATTTCAATATGTCTTTATTTGCTTTTTGTATTTTCATATGCCTTTCTTCGCTTCTATTAATGATTCCAGTATTCCTTTCTGAAATTCCTTCATGATTTGCTGTTTCGATTCATTGAGGTGATTAATTTTTTAGCTATTGCTTTTTAGCAATTAATTTGAACAGTATTTTTCTTCTACCTCTCTCTGATAGTGTCGCTAAATTGTTTGTGATCGACATGTTGTTCAAATATTATGAAGTCTTCCTTTCAATCCCATAACATGAAAGTCTTTCATAAACCCATACCGCCATCTGGTCTCGTATTACTTTTACAGATCGAAAAAATGGCTGGAAATCGTTGCTTTTGAACGTATTCTGCCCTGATGGAGGTTTCCTAACTGATCACATTATCTGCTATAGATCCTTGGTTCCTGAAACCACATGGGGTGTTGGTGAAGAATTATTCGATTCAATGTACAAAATTAACCTTTTATTCACCATATGGTCCAATGTTTTGCACAGACAACTGGTCAGTTTTATTTGAGTATAAGTTGTTGGATAGAGATTAACTTTTCCGATTTATGTAAGGGGATAATGGAGGCTAGTTTCCATGGGTCTTTGATATTACTATTTTTCCAGATCTCATTAAGTGTATTTAATAGGTAGTGTAATTATTTTGGAGGGAGTTGCTTAAGAAATTCTTAATTGATTTCATCTGGCCAACTGCAGTATTGTGAGATTTTTGTATGACCCCTTTTTATTCTGCTAATTTTAAGCATTCATTATAGTTTTCAATGTTGTCTGAATTGAAATTCAGCTTCTGTTATTTTGTTTTTCATTTGTATTTGTAAAATGACGTGTTATCGTTGTCAAAGTAGGAATTTGGTGAGAAGTTCGTGAGAATGATGTCGGAGTATTGTCTATTTTGTGTTGTGAGGAATATTCTGACTCATTATTGTTTGATTCGGGGTTTGATATTTGATTTTTCCCAAGGTTGCCAATTTTAGAAGTAACGACATGGCTGGATAATCTCTGCGACTTTTGTTTCTAAGGAGAAATGATTTATGTCTACACTATGGCTTTTTTAGTTGCATGAGTAGTGTATTTTCATTGGTCCGTAGGATTTCTTTGGGTAGTCAGTGTTTCTGAAGCTGTAATTGTAATATTTTTGTCAAGATGAAGCAAGGCTTTATCTTTTTAATAAAAATGTCTTTTTAATAAAAATGTCTTAGTCACCAATATCCAGCTGAAGTAGAGTTTTGACAAATTCTTCTTATTTGTTCGGTTGTTTTTTTCTTGTAGAATTGCTTGGTAATAGGTGGTAGTTTTAGACAATACTACCTTATTGCGTTCTTCTTGGTACGGAATGTTATTTTTTAACATTATTTTCTCTTGTCTTCTCCAACTGTGGCAAAATATTGCGTAGAGCGGATGATGTACAATAGCTGTTGTTTGGTCAAAGATACTGGAACAAGGAAAGAGGTATTTATGCTTGGCATTCTAAGAGAATGGGCGATACAAATGAAAAAGTTAGTTTAACTGTGTTTTCTAGATTATGCCACGGATTTCGACAACGTACACAACAAGTAATTGATAGAAATGCTCAGCAACCGCGACATATTTGGCAAATCTATGAAAGTAAAAAAAAACTCTGCTGGCAGCAAACAGCCTGCATACGGACAAGAAAATTATTCAGCATATATACAAAGATAGAAAGGGGCGGAAGACAGGGTTGTCTCTTCACCGGGTCTTTTAAAGCGAGACTATACTGAGGACCCTAGATGTTATGCCAGATTTCGTCATTGGTGATCACAATTTGGACAACAAAATATGAGCAGAAGAGACAGTGCTGATAGCTGACACAGAAATAAAAATGATGACCTCTTAAAAAAGTTACATGATGAAAGTCGAAATAAAGAAATACAAATAAACTACAAAATAAAACAGAATGTATCGTCATATGCAAACAGAGGAGCCTAAAATGACAATTCCATGTTGGGGATACAAAAATCAAGCAAGTACAAAAAATTAAATACATGGGAAGCCTTCGAAGGGATGACGTAATTGACGACACTGAGATCTGAAGGCGAATTGGCATGGCCAAGGAAGAATTCGAAAAGTTGACCAGAGTATTAAGAGAAAAGAAAATTTTCCTTGAACCTAAGACGAATTGTACCGGATTGCTATGTGATATATGTTATTCATATTACCAGCGAATGCTGGAGAATATCATCAAAATGAAGAAAATACTTGACGCAACTGAGATTTGGTTATACGGAAGGATGATGAAGATATGAAGGATCGAGTGTGTAAGCAATGATGAGGTTTTAGAAAGGATGGAAATGCAAAGGAATGAATACCGAGCATCAGTAAAAAAAAAAAAACAGCTGAAGTTTTTTGGAAATGTGATGAGGAAGGAAGGAAGGAAGGATTGGAGAAACTGATATTCACTGGTCAGGAAAATAACAGAAGAAAGCAACGGATAACATATTTAACTCGCATGAGCATGTAGACAGCAGAGTGTTGTTTGGGTGGGGTAACATTTTAAAGCATGCTAAGAGCTACCAGGGATATGGAGACGTGGAAGAACATGATCGCATGCGTCCTGATGTGAAAAGAAATTTGGTTCATGTTGCTTATACCAGGATCTTGATCGTTGAACATTTTTGTACGTGATCTATTTCTAATCAGCTCTTAGAATTTTCATCAAATGGGTTCATTTTTATTGCGTTCATACCGCGAATCATATAAGGAATTGCAATCCAAAATATTTTTCAACTCAGATAATTTAGTAACTGTTGTGGATCTAGGGTTTAATATTTCTTTATTTTTGGATCAATAATTAACTGCTAACTTATTTTTCTTTTTCATTTAGACCTCCCTGTTGAGGTTCCACTTGGATCGTTTGCATATCAAATGTGTCGTAGATAGTGTCTAACGTCTCTTCCTCCTGAGGCGTGTTGATTTCGTCTTCTGTTAGCCGTTTTCTTTCTTCATTTATATGCCACTTGTGGGTGAACCTAGATCCGTCGATCTTATAGATCATATTTCTAATCAGGCATTTGAAGACACCTGGTTCCCAGAATGTCATGTTATTTTTGGAATGTTTGAAACAAACTTTGTCCGTCTTGACTAAAGGTTTTCTTTCGTGTGAGGATTGGTGGTACGTGCTCTTTTTGATTTCGAATGAATTTGTCGAACACCGACCTCACTTTCCGTGCAATCACCAATTCGGCGGGTGACAGTGTCAATCGTGCTGATTTATTTGGTGTTATTCTGTACACCTGTAAAAATTGGAGTACCCGACGCATTTTTAGAGCCCACTTTAGGGTGTCTACAAAGAGCTCTGCCAGGCCTTTGACCTTGGATGATATTGATGGGTTTTAATACGTTCAACCTGAAATGTCAGGCAGAATTCTTTAAATTCTTCTGAAGTGAATTGAGTTTCGTTGTCGCTCACTAGACTATCGACAACGCCGAAAGGAGCGAATAGCAGTATATTATCGCATATGGAGAAGCTTTTTGCAATATTTTGGTCTTTTTCAGCTATTTTCGCGTTCGTCCCTTTCATGAATTCATCCTTTATAGCCTCGTATTTGATTTCTTTTTAATTATACGCGCAGCTCCCTAATTGTGTTACACAAAGTATTTTCTAATTCTCCTTCAGATCTTAGTGCAGCAATAACGGAGTCTTCAAGCGGTTCTATTTGTTGAGGAATCAGTTTTGATAGAGCGTCCGCATGCCCAATTCTTCTAGCAGGTAAAAATTTCAATTTAAAATTGTAATTTAATAAAACAGTGCCCCACGTCAACTGTCGGTCTGCTGTGTAGGCGGGTAAACCTTTTTTGAACCAACAACTGTCTGAAGGGTAAAGAACATTCCGTGGATATATGTGAAATTTAGTCACAGCAAATATGATGCCTAAAACTTCTTTCTCTATCTGAGAGTATCTTCTCTCAGCTGGAAGCAGTGATCTGCTAGCGTGTGCGATCGACTTTATAGTTCCGTCTTCCATCTTATGTAATTTGCACGGTCATATCCCGTGCGAACTCGCGTCGCTGGCTATCAGTATCTCCAATTTTGGATGGCAATGTGTCAGAAATAAATCGGACGTCAAAATTATTTAATGCTTTCAAATGCCTGTTGACATTCGTTTGACCAAACCCAGGCCTTATCCTTTCTTAGTAGTTCATTAAGGGGTGCTCGAAGATTGTGTAAATTTGGTATGAAATCTTGGTAGTAGCTGACTAGTCCCAGAAAACTCTGTAGCGATCCAGTATTATTTGGTGCCGGCAGAAGATCTAGTTGCATCGGGTTTTTGCTATATTTATTTATTATATTGCTCAAGTATTTAATCTCTTCTAAGAAGAAATCGCACTTTTCCCCTTTGACCTTAAACCCGTAATTTAGATTTTGTTCAAAAACCTTTTCATATGTTTAGTGTGCTGCTCAATCGTTTCACTTTTTATCAAAATGTCGTCAAGTTAAGTTATAGCGAACTCGAATTCCGCCAACATCGTATCCTTGACTTGCTGAAAAATAGCGGGGTCTACTTTTATGCCAAACGCTAATCTTTCACATTTGTATAGACCTCTATGCCTGTCGGTGCATAATAGCTTCGAGCTTTCTTCGTCTAAAGGAAGCGTTAGATATGCCTCACTCAGGTCTATTTTGGAGAAATATCTGCCTCCGTTTTATTTTGTAAATACATCTCCGGACTCGGAAGTAGATAATGATAATACTTTACTGCCTCATTCAAACCTGTCGAGAAATCCGCGCATACGCGTATTTTCCCAGACTTTTTCTTAACGTAAACGAAAGGTGCTGCCCTATGGTTCTTTTCCACATTGAAAATAACTCCCGAGCTGGTTAATCTGTCCACTTCGCTGTTTATCTTCACTAGTGCAGCGAAAGTAACATTTATTTTTTTTCTAAAAGTAACCAAATATTATAGCGATTGAATTTAATAAATTGTAAGTAATATAGGCCTATTCCTTCATTGTGTATTGTGGATTGTTCACAATTAATATGTTGATTTGGTCGTCATGCTAATGTTTTCCAAAAATAATGCTGCAATCACCAAATGCAAACTTAGATAACCATTTCAGTTTATTTCTGTTACATAAATCTCCTTCACAGTTCACAGTACATATAATTTTTGTTGCTTGTGAGTTATATTTGCCCTTCTTAGCATTAAACATGCATCAACTGTTCAAAATGCAACTTATATTCTTCCATTTATATATGAATGCAAAACTGACACGAAATAAGGCATTTTAGACTTTCTTTCTCAAGAAATAGTTTGAAATGTGCTCTAATCGGAAATGTAAATTGACATCGACAGATGGAAAAACCGAAAGAATAACATGTAAAGAAATTTGAATACCTAGGAAATCTTTGACATATGATGGAATTTGCAACACTAGGATCCAAGGACGCATTCTTAAAAGCTAACCAGAGTATTCCATGACAGGAAAATCTCATTGGAAAAAAAGAAAAGAGAGCTGGATTTGTATGTGATATCTGTCATTCTGTACGGATATAAAAGTTCAACGATCTCATCACGAATGAAGGAGTGGATTGAGGCAGCAGAAATGTGGTAGTACAGAAGAATGCTGAGCGTGCCAAGGACTGAACGCATGAGATGATGGAGAGCATGGAAATAAGAAAAACTCATACTGAACATCAGGAATAGACAGATAAGGTTTATTGGATTTTGAATGAGGAAGGATGGTTAGTAGATTTCAATATTCAGAGAACGGAAAGAAGGAAAGCTAAAAAGGGAAAGTGTTAAATCGAGAACTACTAGATAGGATTTCATTTACTTAAATTAAATTTTTGAAGTAATATCTGGATGCACAAACCTCAGAGAATATACATTACTTTCATAGAAACCAACATGAAATAATCACAGTATTTGACGAGCTCCTCTCTTAATTTAAACTTCCTGTCATGCGTCGGGAAAAATGTTAGAGAGTCAGTTAATAATTAACCCATGAAATTACGGAAAGTGTTAAATCAAGTATGAAATATATATATTTAGTTATTGGTCAGAATCAGTAACAAATTGTATTAAAATTTGCTCAATACATATATATATATATATATATATATATATATATATGTGTGTGTGTGTGTGTGTGTGTGTGTGTGTGTGTGTGTGTGTGTGTGTGTGTGTGTGTGAATAAAGAACGGTACCCACAGAAACCACAAATTGCTCTAAAAAGAAAATACTTATCCCAAAACACAAGGAACCTTTCGGCCAACACATTTTCAAGGGCTTCGTTGGCAAAAATTATGAAAAGGGCTGAACGAAGACAATATCAATAGGGGAATTACTCACAGTACTGGGAGAAAACTTTAATGAAAAAATACATTAAAATGTGAGGTGGGTTGTAAATTTGATTCCACAAGAGTGATTAAAAAAGTAAAAGTTTCACTCACAGACTCTCCAGTAACTGCAAGGAGCGAAGGAAATTCTCTTTCTGTCTGCACAGGCTCGGTTGCTGGATTTTCAGGCAAATAGCCTCTAGGACCCGTAGATGATGTGTTGAGCGAGCGCTGTGCAAGACAGAAAACCAACTGTCCTCGTACGAGGATGCACATGCAGGATTGTCCAGCAAGTGTTGGCCGATCACTGAATCCAGGACAGCTTGGTTTGTTCTTATAGTACTGATAGGGCTGCCAGAACGTATATTCGCAGGGACGTGTTGCGAGACCCGCGTCTCCAACCTAAGACTGGCTCGTCCTATGTATGCCGCATCACAACAACATGTAAATTTATAAACACCTGAACTTTTTCGAAAATAGGACAACCTGTCTTTGACTAAGGATGGAAAAACAGATCTTGTATGGAAAACAACACGCAACTGTACTGAATAATAACAAGACAAAACACACGCCGAAACTTTGTCAGTAACAGTTTGACATTTCCTTCCAAGCCAGGGTAATTTTAAGTATAAAGGACAGCGACCCGGTCCTTCGATTTTGGTTCCTTAAACCGTTTGAACTTGCGATCAATAACACGTTTAACCACATTGGTTGGGTACCCATTAGCCTCAAGGATACTTTGCAAGCACAATAGTTCAATGCTCAAGCAAATACGGGAACAAATATTGAGGGCACGATGAACTAACGTTTCTATAAGACCGATTTTACGTGACTTAGGAACAAAAGAGTTCCAATTTGTATACAAAGCGGTAAAAGTTGGTTTGCGAAACACAGATGTCACGAAAATATCATCCCGTCGCTGAACAAGGACATCCAAAAAAGAAAGACATCCATCCTTCTCTGAAGAGAGGGATGTAAGGAGTTCAACTGAACTAAAAAAACGTTCAGCATCTGAAGCGTTATAAAATAAAGAAAAGGTATCATCAACATAACATCGATATATTAATGGCTCATTAACCTTTTCAAACAAAAAACGCTCATGATGTCCAACAAAGATATTAGCAAGGACAGGACCCAAAGGACTACCCATCGCAACGCCGTCTGTCTGTGCAAACATGGTATCATTAAAACTAAATTTGACTCCTTCAGTGGCCAAACGCATACATTCCAAGAAAACCTCCTCTGGAATTGTTACTGGGCCAAAATTCCCTGTATACAACATGTCAGCGCAGATATCAATAGTTTCATTTAGTGTAACATTCGTACACAAACTGACTATGTCGAAAGTGACCATGAATTTATCTCTTGAAGAGAAATCCAAATTTCTAATAAAACTGGAAAAACTGAAAGAGTCAAGAACATGATAGGAAGAAAGAGCATCGGATAGGGTTTGGATAATTTCAGCCAACCACTTAGCCAACTCATGCTGCACAGAAACCACCATAGAAAGAATGGGTCTAAGGGGTACTACTTCCTTATGGACCTTTGGAAGGCCATACATCCTGGGGCGGTGCGAGACTGTGGGCCTGAACCTGCTGTAGATGTCCTTAGAAATTAAACCTTTCTTGTACAAATACAGTAGCCAACGTTGAAGCTTGCCTTCAATCTTGCTGGTGTTGTCAAAATTGTCGGCAGAACCTATAATAATAAACTTGGAAGGATCATTCAAAATATTATACATTTTTGATAAATAATCCTCCTTGTTCAATATAACAACACCAGATTCCTTGTCTGGCTTGGTTATAGAAATGTCTTCCCTGGAACGTAAGGAGACAAGTGTACGAAAATGAACACTACACCAGTCCAAAATATCTTTCTCGCAATCTAACGAAGCGAATTCATTGGAAAACTCGAACAACCCAGCTTTAACTGTGGAACACTTTTCAGTTGAACTTGGAACATGATGAATAAGTTGCGAGTATAATAACTTGAACTCAGTAAGAATTTGTTCCTTGTCAATCTGAGAAGGCGGCACACAAAAATCCAACCCACGGGAAAGAAAAGAAAGTTCAACCCCAGTGAGATTTATACTGGAAAAATTGAAAATGTGTTGGTGTAAATAACCAGAAACAATAGCGTACCTTCTAGTAATCAAGTATTCTAAGTATTATTTCTCTCGGTAGCAGATTTTTCAATAATTACTCTGCGATTAAGTAAATATCGCGAGAACCGAAAAAGGTAAAAAAAAAAACTATTTCTGCTTTAATATCGTTCATAATACTTTCACCCAGTACTGTGAGTAATTCCCCTATTGATATTGTCTTCGTTCAGCCCTTTTCATAATTTTTGCCAACGAGGCCCTTGAAAAAGTGTTGGCCGAAAGGTTCTTCGGGTTTTAGGATAAGTATGACGTCTTTTCTTTTTAGAGCAATATATATATATATATATATATATATATATATATATATATTGAGCAATTATTAATATATATATATTGAGTAATTTTTAATACAAGTGGTTACTGATTCTGACCAATAACTTTATATATATATATATATATAGATAGATAGATAATTATTAACTACTTTTACTAAAATTTAATATGAAATCCAATTTCTTCTACACATTCGCTAACAAACATCTCATGGTAGACTTGTGAATATAATAGTTGTGCTTGCATGAGTTATTCTCATCTTCTGTGCTCAATCACTAAAATGGTAATTAAAGATTTGATTCAAGACTAATTTGTATCAAAATTATTCAATAACACAATAATGAACATGCACCTATATCAGTCAATATCTATGTATGCTTTATGATGGGCAAATTGTACATAAATTAAACACTCTGTCTGTAATGACATTTATTTCAACAAGGAAATGATTGAGTAAATATACAAATCATATTTCCGTTGTTATTTATCATATTTTTACACATATTTAGCAAAATACAAAGAAACAATACAAATAAATACACATAACTCTAAGTATAGACGACCTAGGATTTTTATTTTGGATCTAAGGTATGTTAAAATAAAAGACAATCGTTAAATTTATGTAATAAATTTTTTTACATTATGTAAGCGATTTTCTCTGAGTTCAAATATGTAAGACTTTATGATATTTAATGCAATAATTCTTGAGGAGATATGTGATATGCTGTGAAATTTTCTTTTCATTTTCAAAATCTTGAAATATGACAAACTAGAAAACATGTGTAGTTGCTTTCCCTTTCTTTATTAAATATTATATAATCGTTTCAACCCGGCCAAGACAACATTATCATGAGGAGACAGGCAGTAATTGTATGGCCAATAAAGAAACATGATTCAGAAAAGGAAGAAAAAATGTTGTCGCACTTAATGTTTTAAAAATGTAGGAGGCATGTAGGTTCTACATGCGAGAATTGCGTGAAAAGTAACCATTAGAATAAAACTGTTGGATGAATTTAGTTAATTCAACTATTAAACAGAGGGAGACATTTGCCAATCTAGTAGCACGCTTAAATTTAATGCAGACTAGGCTCTGTGATGTGGTTTTGGCATAATATATATTGTCACAGAAAAAGAAAATCTGAAAGCCTGGTTTCAAAATGCAACGAATTAGTTTCATTCTCTCATGCACAAATAATCTTAGCAAAAGTATTAATTATTTTTTTCAAGCACTGGGTTGAATAGCAGCACATTTTGTGTTATACAGGCAACCGTTCTACAGCAGAAAGTAAACTTTCTGCTCAGTCTGTTATACCTCGAGACATGATCACCCATGAGCGTAACGGAATATATTTTATTCCCACGTGAGTCAGTACATAATATTAAGCTGGGTCACCAGCGTAACAGTAAGGCGGAAATGAGAAACGAACTGAATTTATAAATGAACGCTTGTTCTCAAAGAGACTGTTATATTATGACATTCACAAATATATATACATACATACCAACAAATGTCCACACATGGAGAAATACATATTTGTTATATCTAACGCAAAGCCAAATCTCAGAAGGAACAAAAGGAAAAGTCTTAAATCTAACTTGAAGATACATCACTGTCGCCATTTTTACCACTCCAGATTAAGAGGGGACGAATTCGATCTATATCTCAAAGGGATGATGCAGGCTTCATCAATGTTTCAGCTAGAAAGCACCATGTGCAGCAGGATTCATCTGTGTCTGAACAGGACAGCAGGATTCATCCATGTCAGCAAAGGATAACAGGATTTATCTAAGTCCCAACGGGACGTGGCAGGATTTTTCAGTTCCAGCGGATATGACTTTAGGCATATTACAAATAATGTGTGAATTGTAAATAGATAGATAGATAGATAGATAGATAGATAGATAGATAGATAGATAGAAGCCCTCTACAGAAGGCTTAAGACTCTTACATAAAACAATAATTTAAGGAATATCTGAAATGCTAAAGAAATAAAAGGATATTGAAAATAATACTGAAAAAGAGAACATCAATTACATATAAAGCGTTATTGAACGAACGAAAGAAAGAAATATAGAAACACTGAAAGATCTAAGCTCCACTTAAAAAGTCTATCATCCCACATCAAACATTTTAATGAAGAATTGAAACGGGAAAACAGTAATAGGACATTCATAGACATACTTAGTGTGAAGCCAGTTAAGTATAAAGATTCAAAGAAGGAAGTAAGAAAAAATGATAAAAAGATAACGAACGAAGCTCACAGTAGAAGAATTAAGCCATCCTCATGAAAAATTCGTGGGAACATTTGAAAGCGGAACACTACAAAATGATATTGACTGAAATATTTTATGGTGAAAGTAAAGAAAATATAAACCACAACCTGAAAGAAAGGAAAAAGAGATAGATAAAGGAACACATTAAAGCATAATGAAAAATGTGTTCCTAATTTAGTTATATTTCCTTGCCTTTAATTAGTGGAACATCTTGAAAGGGGAAACAAATAAAACGATATATACTGAAATAATAAATTGGAAAGAAAGAAACTATGTAGCGCAAATGTAAACAGAAAGCGGGAAAGTAAAAACAAAGAGGTTCCTCATAATATAGTCAGGCTTTTGTTTTATCTCCAAACAGTGGGAAGAGTTAAAACAGATAACTATAATGTGCTACAGAATGAAAAACGCTAAAATGAAGAAATTTTGGTAAATGCTAGATGGATAGATGCCGATGGAATATCAGTGATGTTTCTACGTGTGTTTTAACATAAGAGCTAATGCAAAATTTAATGGAGAAAAATAATATGCTAATTGACATATTTCAATATCATAATTCCGATTGACAAACCTTAATCAAACCTGCTCATGTAAGCACATTAAAAACATTCTAAGTAGTCAGTTAAGTGTCATACGTGATACACACTTCAGGCGATCATGCATCCAAAGAGACATGATTGACTAGGCATAAGATTATTCCGCAGTAGGTAACCATTGCTTTCTGCGGTAGACTGGTTGCTAACCAAGGCTATAGAACCCAATCTGTCCTATTATGTAACCTATAACTGGAGGGAAGAGTGGGACTAATACCGCTCCCAAGGGTATTTGTGCGTAGTAGTAACGTATAAAAGAAATTATTGTAAGGATTTCTAGCTCAATGTCACCCACAGCATGAAATTATTTAATCGGCATTAACACATAGTAAACGTAAAACAAAAATATGTTAGTACTTTCACTGATGTTTGATATTCTTCTAACCGCTGAACATTGGTTCTCGGGAAGAAGCTGTTTCGATTGAATTTTCTTCTCGTATACAGAATACAGAGATAATATTGATAGTTTGTAACTATGTTTGTGGTATGGCGAGTCGTAGGCGTGAATGTTAGACCTGGCGGAAACAACGAATGTTGTTTGTTCAAACACATTCCATGGAAGTAACGATAGACACGTCACGTTCCGTCTATGTAGAAATTGTAGATTGTAAATGGAAAATCTTTATACGAATTTTATTTCAAAATGTTCCTGTAATCGTTAAATAGATAGCATATCAAATTTATTACTCTATTTCCATCTGCTACTTTCATTTAACACATTTCTAAAAAAAGAATTAAAGGTGTACGTGACAATCTTGCATTCAAGTTAATTTAATAATAATCTTTTTGAATGTGTCAATTTAATTGTTTTCTTTTTTCAAAAATATTATATGTTTGAAATAAGTTTGAACATTGATTAAGCTTTAAAATATTTTCAATGAATAAAATAAAATATAATCCTTTTAGCTTAATTAAATTCGCGACAGGAGCCTCAAATTACAATCTCATCTCATATAATATTTTACATTTATCTACTAAAGATATATAAACATATACGATAAAATTATAAAACGATAAAATTAGCTGCAACTCCAGTATTAATTACGTACTGTCATTCGTTTTAAGCGGAGTGTATATAGCATTTTTTCATATGGGTTATAATATGTATATATTGTTTTTGAGTGGTAAGATCATATACATATATGTGCGTGTACATGAGTATATGATTGATTTGATGTGTCTGTATTTTTGTATTCCATTTGTGTGTATGGATTTATAAATCCAAAAGCCCGAAATATGTACAAATGCTATTGGTAAATCAAATGATTGACATCGTAAGACAAAGTGGGATTACCAAGCCGTGTTCAAATTTGGATCCAGTCATTTGCATTAATATTGTGTTAATATGTTATTCTTTTTGCTCGGCTATGTATAAAATTACTTGTTATTCTATACATTTTTAATTTAGTGAGCAACGAGTCTCAGCGAAGATGAAGTAAAGCCTTTAACCAAACGATATTTGGTTGTAAAGAAGGATGCTGAGGATACAATGGACGGAACACGCGGGCAAACACGATGTTTTAGAGAGGATGGACATAAGAAAGAAACTCATACTCAACATTAGAAAAAATAAAGTTGAAGTTTCTGGGACATACAATGAGGTAAGATGGTTTGGAGAAACTAATGCTCACGGAACGTGATAGAGAGGAAAGTAGCACATGAGATACTTCATGGACTTAAGCAGATGAATTGAACGGCAGGAATTCAGTGGGATTGCAAAAAAGAGCTATGAGCGACAATGGAATGAGAAATCTGGAAGATTATGATCGCCTATCTCTATCTCTCTCTCTCTCTGTCTGTCTGTCTCTCTCTCTCTCTCTCTATATATATATATATATATATATATAT
The DNA here is from genome assembly GCA_037127315.1 of Ascarosepion bandense. Lineage (NCBI taxonomy): Eukaryota > Metazoa > Mollusca > Cephalopoda > Sepiida > Sepiidae > Ascarosepion > Ascarosepion bandense. The sequence goes on from JBBBDQ010000261.1 coordinate 2,269,963, forward strand.
ATATATATATATATTGATAGAGAGAGAGATAGTGAAATAGTTATGGGTAATTTTTAATTCTCAAAATTTTCATGGATATAGGAAGATGTTTTTATTTATTTTTCATTTGGATTATCTATATATGGCATCACGAATTTGAAACGAGATAAATTACATAAATTACTTTTAGTACTAAATGTTTCTATAAATATCAGGAATATGTAATGAATCAACAAATAGTGACTGTTAGAAAATTAGTTAGGGAAATATGGATCTTAATATGACCCCACTTGATTTCTATTAATCACAAACCAGATTTATATATCTAATCTATATGATTATATATTATGTGTCCTTTTGTTATGTGACTTTAATGTGTTGTTAATAATGTCATTACTTAACTTCACATCGTTTTAGTATTTAGCAATATATATATATATATATATATATATATATATATACAACATCATTTCCCGTTGCATGTCGTATGGGTTTGCTGTGTAGCAATTCTTATTCAGTAAGCAGGAAAATTGTCAAAATTTCCAATAGCTGTTTCCTCATTACTAATTACACAGACTTAGAACCGTTGCTTTCTGATTCAGAGTAAAGATGTGTTGCTCATTTTCTCAATTAATATTATACTCATGTGTTTTTTTCTGGTGACTCAAGTCTAATTTTTATCTATACTTAAATGGTGAATTATTCACTGGGATATATATATATGTGGACTGATATTTCTTATTAAATTAATAAGAAATATTTACCTTTTATCTGTTACCTTTTATCTGTTTCTACTCCGAGTGCTCCTCTGTGTTTTGTTTTCCATTTACCATCCTCTGTTAAAACAACTTTATAATGTCTATACATTTGCGATAAGGTAGTATTTACATTATTTACACTGTTCGGACGATTGCTTAGTCATTATTGACATATTTACGTTTCGCTTATTGTACGCTGCGAGCAATTTAAAGTGCTAGAAACTTTGAACCTAAACCTTTATTTCAATCACTGAGGTATAAAGATTCGAGATACGCATGGTATGTAGTTATCACCAGAAGGTATTTGTTTTTGACCTCAAAACACTATGTGTCATGTCCTTAGAAATAACCCACGCCTATATCCATGGGCCATGTGTCCTTGAGGACATCAGTGTATTAATTTTGTGGTACTTATAAACCTAATGTCTAAGAAAATTCTTATTAGAACCAATTTTGCAATCTTTGAAGTTAATAATTTACTGTAGGTTTGTTTCAACGCAATTTTTTCAAACTTTATTCAAATTATTAAATTTTCATTGCACTCTTTCTTCATTCTGTGGCCTAAAATTTCATCATTCTCTGCTTACTGTTAACAAAATGTTTCCTTTTTTACATTTTCTCTAAAACCTTTTCATTTATAATACATTTGATTCCGGTTAACCTCACCATTTTTCTGTAGAATCCTATTTTTGTTGTTTCTAATCTGCTTTTTATCTGTGAGAAGATTGTCTAACATACACTACCTTATATGAGAACAGACAAAATGTAACAATCCAAGAATCTTTTCTTTATTTATGACGAATATTTTTTTGTTTCTTAATACTATGCTTATCTTTTACATTGCATCTTTGTTTCTTCGAGTGCGACTCGAATAAACAATGTCGCAATTTTGTTCTGAGTGAAAACATATCCAATATTTTTTGTATTTTTTTATTTTGGTATCTCTGATGTGCAAATGTACTTCCTGCAGTTCATGTTTAATCCTTTAGGATTGCTTTCTTTTACTATCTACAATTAGAGATTTAGAAGTTTCATTTCCGTGCTACCAAAGCTGTGGCATGTTGATATCTGTTGGGACGATCATAGCCGCCTATATTGAATTTTTTGTAGGACTTCAAATTCTCAAAGGACTTGATGTTGTAGCAATATTCAATTACGGTCAAATCGAAAAATTATAAACGTTTTCTTTTTCCGTTTATTTTTTTATACATTTTTTTCTGTTTATTACAAATATTTAAATTTGCTCGTAATAAACAATATTCTGAAAGTGAAAATCTGTTGGATACGTTACATGAGGAAAAAATTAGTAGCTATGCTACAACTATGTTTGGTCACCAAATAACAATACAAATTAGCATTATCTGTTTGGAGTATGGAGTCCTGTAAACTAGTTATAGATGTACGCAAAACTGAATTTTTCGATTGGCTTTCTTAGTGTGGATGGGCGTTGGGGTGCAGAGGATATCGGCAAGTAACGAGAAATCAGAGAGCCAAGTTCGAATTTCACTCGACTTCGTTGCATTCTCCATCAAGTTATTAATTAAATAGGAAGGAATATTGTGTTCTCTAGACTTGGTTGGCAACCAGTCTATGCAGAAAGTAATGGCAACCTACTGTGGGAAAATATTCTGCCCAGTCATGATCGCCCAAGGGTGTATTACTAATGGCAATTCATCTGAAACTTAATGGAGATCCAAATAGATATATATTTTTTAATATTACTGCTAAGAGACTTTGCAATTCTGTATGACATGCTGCTCTTGTAGCATATTATCTCATTTAACATAGTACTTATTTGCTATTTCTTAAGATGGATTTAAATTTCTAATAAATTTTATTTAATTATTTCATTGTTCAAATTTACAAATTTCATACAAATCCTTTTAATTAATATCTCCCGAAAGGAAGCGAGCAACATCTGACGATTTCCCACGAAATATTTTTAAAGAAAGCCATTATATATTTTTGAGGTTTCACAAAATGACTGACAGGGAAATGACAATCATTATATTATGTGTAATTATAACGGGCATTGAGGAAATAATTGCAACAAATTAAAATATTTTTTGATAAAAAATAGAAATATTCCATTAATTCTTTATTGTTCATTTCTGTCGACTACGCAATATCTCTTCTAGAAGATCGAAAATTAAAATTACTTCAAGTAATAACTTCAAAGATATGATATTATTAGAAATTTTCGTAAAACTTAGGCAATAAATATTTTTCATGCACTTTCCGAAATTAAAATAATATAGAAAATCTATGGAAACACTGATCAAAACTATTTGTCAGAATTAAATTAGTGCATTTAACTCGTCCTGCTTCCGGTCTAGAAGAAAAGAGAGATGCTATTGTTGTTAGATGTGCGTTATTGTGCAATGTATATCAGCTTGGTATAAGACATTTGAGAACCGATTTCGATTTACAGTTGAATTCTTTGCATTCACTTACTAACAAATAACACTAGAAATCGCGTCTCCTTACAACTATGGGATAACTAGCAGAATATATTTAGTTCTATAGCCTTGGTTGGCAAGTAGTCTCCCACAGAAAATAATGAAAAATTACTGTGAAAAAATCTTCGGCCCAATCAGTCATGTCCCTTTCGAGACATGATCGCTCTAGCCTGTCTCACGAGTAGCCCTTGACTTGCAATTGTTTTTTAATAGTCAATGATCAAGTCCTTACTAATATCATTTACAATATGAGATTCTGTTATCTGATACTGATGTGACATTAATACAAAAAATAGGTGCACTCGAAAGTAAAATCTTACATGTTATTTTTAAATATTTTTACGCACTGAATGGAATACTGAAGTATTTATACATTGTTAATGTTCTTTGATACTCAGGGTGAATCGAAATATGTGACCGGTATGAAAGTTAATGTGGTAAAATGAGTTTTAAAGATAATACCTTCTGAAATCAAAATCGGTGATCCGAGTTTAACGCAATGCGTAGAATATATATTTCTTGCATCTGACCTTAAAGAAAAACATCAATCTATATAATTTCAACCTACACAGCAACAAGGAAGTTACTGGCATTAACATTCCTGCTTGACCGAGATTAAGAAAAATTTCATACAAAAACTTTGAAGAAGTGAACAAGAAAGCAATCAATCAACTTTTTAAATTATGAAATTAGACAATAATAAAAAAAAGTAATATAAGGAGAGACGTGGTCACATTCAACCTGAAGTGAGACGCGGATTTATAGTCATCCATGTTGCTAAATGTGTTTCAATTAATAAATGCTTATTATTAAATTAAAAATGTACAAATTTAATAAACACAAGATATTGTAATCATTTCAGTTACACTTGCATCAATATTAATAATTCTGGTAAAAAAATGAAAAATGCATATCATATTTGATGAGAAAAATTACGGATGAAATCACTTACCAGTTTGGTCATTGGTGGTTTGTGTCATTCCACCTGCTGTTCCAAGAGGCCAAAGACCAGGATTCAGATTGTTCACTTTTGGATTCGTCTTGACTGAAGCGGAAGTGACGTATGGTATTTGTGATTGGTCGCTTGCTATCTCATAGCCGACACTGGCAGTTATTAGTCCGTTGTTGTGCGCTTAGTGATTACTAGACTGTCTGCTGGAATAGCATTGTTCCATTAAGTGTTCTCTTGGGTAAGAAATTATGATGTTGAAATACCCGGAATTTTTAATGACCCCTAAGAATGACATCACACTCTTGCGCACTAGTACAGGTGTATTCATGACAGATTAATGCAATTCATCATCATCTTCATCATCATTTAAGCAATATTTTCTAGCGCAAAGCAATATCTGGGAATTTACCATAATGATATTTCCGTGTTTTGCTATCCATTCACAAAAACTCGTTAGGAGATTGACTGGGCAGAAGATTATCCGGTAGTTGTTTGCCATTGCTTTCTGTGGTAGACTGGTTGCCAGGCAAAGCTATAGTACCCAATCTGTCCTGTTATTTAACCCATAACTGGGGGAAGAGACGGATTAATACCTTTCCTAACGGTATTTGCGCGTAAGTGAATGCAAAGAATTCAATTGGAATTTGAACCCGGCTCCCAGATTTCTTGTTCCGAGCCGATATCCACTGAACCACAACGCAAATCTTAAGTAAAAGTATATTTAATAATACTGAATAATTTATAACACAAAAGAAACACACACTTCATCGGGTGAGAATGGCATTTTATTTAATATTATATATAAAAGTAAAGGGAACAATTCTACTTTAAAACTGTTCTAATATTGATATAAAAAAATAATATGTCACAACTATATATAACGCTAATAGTGTCGATAAAAGCACAATGAATAGTGAAATGAAAATAATCAAAATCTAAGTTAATATATGAACAAATCCTAAATGATAGGTCTTGGTAATCTTACTAAGATTATATTTAAGCAAAGTAATTTCTCATTCAAAATTAAAATACATGCAACTTAAAATGTAATGTGGTAATCATACAATTCACTAAGTAAAATGTACTCCATAAATTCAGTAAAACATTTCAATAAATGTGACACCCTTGCGATTGAAACGTTTAGTCGAACTATAAATTCGTGACATTGAATATGTTCAAAGATAGAATGAAATAATATTATAACACAGAAGCATCTTGAAATATATTTTTAAATGGTTTTATTATTTGTTTATTTTTGTCGAGCCTTTAGCTGTCAGTGGATTTGTGAAAGAATTTACCGCGCTCTACACCCTCGTCAGGTTAATTACTTAAGTTCTTGAGTGGTATTTCGCCCTGCATGCCGGTGAACATGACGAGGGCGTAGAGCACCGAAAATTTGTTCGCAAATTGACTGACAGCCAAAGGCTCGACAAAAATCGACAAATAATAAAATAATTCAACAATGCTATTAAAAAGGAATACGAATATATATTTTAATGATCTTCTATTTTCTATGTGATATGCATGGTAAAGAATTTGGTGATAATGATTCTTCATAATTCTTGTTCTTTCTAAATCCTCTTTCTCATCACTTTCCCCTGTGTACCCCTAACCATTCTTTCTCATCACTTTCCTCTATGTAACCTCTAACCACTCTTTCTCATCACTTCCCCTATGTATCCCCCTAACCATTCTTTCTCATCACTTTCCTCTATATAACGCCCTAACCATTCTTTCTCATAACTTTCCCATGTGTAACCCCCTAAACATTCTTTCTCATCACTTTCCCCCTAAGTAACCCCTAACCATTCTTTCTCATCACTTTCCCCTATGTTACCCCCTAACCATTGTTTCTCATAACTTTCCCCTGTGTAATCCCTTAACCATTCTTTCTCATCACATTCCCCCTAAGTAACCGCTAACCATTCTTTCTCATCACTTTCCCCTGTGTTACCCCCTAACCATTCTTTCTCATAACTTTCCCCTGTGTAACCCCCTAACCACTCTTTCTCATCACTTTTCTCCATGTAAACCCCTAACCATTCTTTTTCATCACTTTCCCCTATGTTACGCCCTAACCATTCTTTCTCATAAATTTCCTCTATGTAACCCACTAACCACTCTTTTTCATCACTTTCCCCTATGTAACCCTCTGCGCAATAGTGGCAGTGAAATGCATTGCTTGGGGTGAAATGATTAAATAAAAAAATTCGTAGTGTTATTTTGCTATCTATCGTAAACACTAATTTCCTATTCATTTTCACAATCTCATGATGTTGTCTTAGCGCTGTTATTCTTTTTCAGTTTGAACTTTAATATACTCAGACAGTGTTAAATTTTCCAGCCCTCATTCTCTATTATGCTTCCTATCAATTTCAACTTTAAATGCCCCTTACTGATATGAATTATAGTTGAATATTTTGTTTTTCCTTTCATCTAAAATATCGTAAATGTTCGCTTGTCATGGTATTCTCAGCATCGTTCTGTAGATACACATTTCTGTTGCCGCAGTTGTTTTTGTAATCTTTAATGAGTTTGTTCGTCATATACTAGCATCTATACTGACTGATATTACGTAACAATTAAGTACGGTTTTAATCGTTTCTAATAGATGTTTTGTAATTATTTGCTTAGCTTTTGGAAGTTGTTTCTCGCATTCCCTATGAGTTTCCGGATTTCGGAGTTACTCATTCCGGCGTTACTCATTGCTACATTTTGATATCTCTAAATTTTAATTTTCATGATGGTCTGTATTTGAATATATGTTGTAGATTTTTCAATTAATGTTTCGTTTTTTATTCTCACTTTCCTTCGGGATCTTCTGTAATCATATTTTTCGTTTATTTTCCTGGTTTTACAATCAACATTGTGTCCCCATGAGATTTAAGGGTTTTTTTTTAGGGTTGCAACTATTATGAATCCTTCTAGGTTTTCGAATTCTTTTAGTATCGCCCCACTCTATAGTTTCAAATATTCGTTTTGCAAGACACATCCTTTTCTTACGAGGGTGGGGAAAAATGGATGTGCCTTACAAGATTTCTTTCTTATTATATATTCTGAATTCATTTTTATCCATATACTGACAGTTTGATTGCAGTATGCAAAATCCAAAAATGCATCTACTTCAAACATTATATTCCTTAAAGTCAACAAGAATGTATAAAATAGAAATTAAATCTATATGTTTTATCACAGAAATCGTTGTGTCTCTAGAAAATGGGATGAGAAGAATGTTATATTTATATAGAAACATCGTCAGGCATAAGTAAGTCTTTGATAATGATTGAAAAAAAAGGGATTGAATAATTATCAAAGGCTCAAAAACATTCTTCAATGGCATTGATTCATTTCTAGAAAATCTGTTAATTTGAGAAGTACTTGAAAGTATTCATCCTTTTGATAATGTATGAAAAATTAATCACTGAAATGAGAATGTGCAATGGATTACCGAAAATTCCTACCAAATGCTAAATGTATTTTTAAGAAACAAAATTAATTGCTAAAGCGATGAAAACATTTCCTTATTTGACAGTAAATGCTAGATAACCTCAACACATATGAAATGCAAACTGTGGTTCTGTAAAGAATACTGAGAAAACCATTGACAAAGCAAGAAACAAATGAGGAAATTTTAAAGAGATTAGTAGCAAAATTACGACTTATAGCTATGATCGCGAATAAAAAGATGTAATTTCTTGGATGCGTAAACATACAGATAGATTTTTAAATATAAATATTGTAGATCGTACGGGGTAAAGAGGAAATAAGCAGACACTCTAACAGACAAACCAGCTTGAATGGGTGGTGAGACGGGATAATTTTGAGCGAGTTTCAAAATGGATAAAGAGGAATATCGTCGAAAAGATATAGGAAATTATGGATGGCTATGATCGTTCATATCCTGAAGAGAAACTACACAACGAAATACGAAATTGTAGACTGTGTAATTAATAATATTAAGACTAATAATAAAAGTAGTAAATCAGTAAAAGGAAACATGTTGTTGTAAGAAAACGAATAAATCAAATACTCTATTTAAACTAGTGAAAAATGAAAATAAATTAATATATAAGTAGTTTGAAATTGACTGATGCAAAATAAAATCAGTAGTTATACATAGCATTTATATGGATTTAATAATCGTTTAAATGGTGTAGACTTTTCATGAACTGCATATTTATCATAATATATTTAATTTGATGATATCAACCTAATGAAAGTTATATATAAACACAAAATAACGTTAGATTAGATATGAAGAATATTTTGGAAACATATATATATATATATATATATATATATATATATATATATGTGTGTTTCCAAAATATTCTGACACTGACACTGCCGACTTGTAGTATTACATTTTGGTTAAGATACAAGAGCTCGACCATGCCTTAAGCCCTGTGTACAGGATATGTTTGGCTGAGATTAAGGATCTCAGAGTCCTTAATTTAACTGAAATTGTGTCGCATCCACCTTGGTGGGAAGGTATGAAATACAAGTGTTTGACTGGTGTATTTTCGATAGAACCTCCTCTCTCTCTCTTGGTCAACTCTCTGTTTCTGCGTGGAAATGGACACATACCAATCTAAGCCGAAAGGTAAAGTTTCATCTGTTGTGATGAGATAATAGCCTGACTTAGTATTATTATGGATTTACGGAATGCTTTTCGTTGAGCTTAAGATCTCAGAATTCCCACTTTAATTGACCTTATTCTGCATCAGGCGTGGTGTGAAGGTATTAAATACCTGTAAATACCGCCACACTCCCTTGATCATCTCACTTGATCAACTCGCTGCTTCCGTGCGGACATCGTAAATTGTCGTCTGAAATGAATAGAAAAGAGCCCTGTCCAGCCTTAAGCTTTGTCTGTGCGATATTTTGGTTAATCTTAATGACTCAGAATCCCCAAGTCAATTATCATTCTATCGCATCCACTTCATTAGGAAGGTGGGAAATACCAGTGTGGATCAGTTCCATGACCACTAGATTCTTTTGATCAACTTTCCGATTCCGAGCTGGGAGGGACAGAGGTGAGGTTACACCGAAGTGTAAAATCTTGTTTGTAGAATAGGCAATAGTCCAAATCAGACATAAGCAGGTATTACGGGATAATTTGACTGAGCTTATTTGGCTCGGACTTTCTCTATTAATTGGTCATTTACTGCATCTGACTCTGGCATTGCCCTAGTGAAGAGGTAGTAAATACTAGTCCCGACTGATTTTGTTTTGGCCATTTCACATCCTCTCTTGTAGCTAAAGGTGTTGAAGACAAAGATTATCAGGTTCAGGCTGCCCTCTCCTTGTAAAGAAAGCATATTTTTTTACATGGGCCTTACCTTTCTGAATCTCTAGCACTTTCATTTGAGGCAACTTTAGCAAAATTATTTTTCTCTCTTTTTATTAATGTAGTTCATTGCAAAAATGAAATCGAGTAAAATGATATATTTTGCTGAAAAAAGAACGATTTTATAAATTTCAGGCTTTCACTTGTTGTTCGGTCAACGGATGCTGAATTCATCCTTACAAAGGAACAGCTATTATTGTTATTACCATTAACAATAAATTCAGGAGTTTTCTGATTGAAGTATTTACAATCTATCTAAATGTGATTCTCAGTCCCTTTTTTCAGTTCAGTCTTATTATTGCAAATGAAAGTACAATATCTCACCTTCATATTCCATGGCAAAACCTGCATAATCGTAAATGAACAGGGTACCAGCACCCCATGAATATGTTAAAATTACGGTGAGGCATATGCCAAGCAAATCTGTGGTAATGAATAATGTTTTTATAATAGCCCATCATCACTCTTTTAATACCTAATATCTAAGAACTGCCAAGTTAAAACCCATTTTAATCAGAAGTATGTTAGAATTTACCTTAATGCATCATGACATATCTTCTTTTTACGTTGATCTTGTTTTAGTTGGGTAAAGCTTGTTATTCTTTTATTTCATTCGATATTTGATATATACACATTTTCTTTGGGGAAACAAAACCGGAGACATCAGAGAAAAGTGAACTAAGAGCTCCCCCAACCAAAACATGTGTAACCAAGGCATGTAGTTCGTTTGAGCACTTTCCATTGAAAGAGGGAAAGAGGCTTGCCATATCAGCATGCAGGTTTCATCTTACTTAAAATGTATGTATAATCAAAACAATATATTCAGATATATGTACAACATGTTGCTATAGATTAATAGAAATTATATAATCTATTGAAGCAGAAATTGTCTTTTCCCAGTACATAATTAATGGTAAAATACAACTTTTTATTTTTAATCCGTTCTAAAATCAGTGCCATACGCGATACACGCTTGGGTGATTATGTCTCGAAAGAGATATGTCTGACTGGGCAGAAGATTATCCCGCAGTAGGTTGCCATTGCTTTCTGCAGTAGACTGCTTGCCGACCAAGGCTATAGAACCCAATCTGTCCTGTTATTTAACCCACAACTGGAAGGAATAGACGGGTTAATTACTGACCCAACGGTATTTGCGCGTAAGTGAATGCAATGAATTCAGCTGGAATTCTAACTCGGCTTCCTGATTTCTCGTTCCGGGCTGATATCCAATGCACCACAACGCACATCCTTAAAATAAAACAGTAAATAAACAAAATACCTATCCTAGAAATTCACATTAGCTTTCCCTCTGTCTAAGGCACAAGATCCATTCAACTTGTGGTTTTAAAGTGTAACGGAAAGAACTGGTGTGTCGAAGGTATATAGTTCGCCTAAACGTTTTCCATTGGAATAGTCATAATTTAGTAAATGGCCTGCTAAATCTGCATGCATATAAATATTGTCAGCGTACAATTCTTAAATATAAGTTCACCCTAGAACTGTTAGTTCTTACATTTTCAACAAAATTATAAATAAATAAAACAATAGCTTAAAATATATTCATACAACATAATCGCCATAATCAGTCAGAAAATTTAATAATATAATTTACAATCCAATGGGATATATTTTGAAATTTTCGTTTTCATGTGAATTGATAATTAATTAACGTTTAATATTCCTCTAGTTTCAAACATTTTGAACAAAATTTTCTTCCATAAACATTTATAATAATTAAATGAAATTTTTCCCCAAATAAAATATGATTATATTTCCCAAGGTCTGTTATTTTTTAAGAGTTTCACAGTACATGTATTCAAAATAAATTATAAAATTAAATGCATATTCTATATGTTTAAAAACACCTTCCAAATTTGTTTTCAATTACAAATGTCAAATAATTTTGACCGCTGAAAATAACATATTTCATTTCAATAGGTTCATTATTCCATTATTTTTCCAAGTTTACATTCAGCATTTAACTTTTTAAACATGTTAAGTGCGTACAATTGAAAAATAATTGGTCAGTTCAAACGTGTAGGCTATATCCTTCGTATTTTATATATTTAAAATTAAAGAAATTTTAACATACATTTTTCTGATTCCATAGTCCGTAGTTTCTCTGTATTTGGGGAAATTTATTTCTAAAGAATGTTAATGAATGCATTGTCATAGTAAAATAAAATGAAATAAATTACACTTTAGAAAATAGAAACTCAATGTTTGCAAATCGATAGACACTAATCAAAGATTAATAGCTTTTACTTGACACACGTAGTCTTCAGGATTTTCTAAACGAATTAGAAAGTGGGAAAATTCTATATTAATAGGGTCATTTACTTGTGAAACTTCATTGAAATAAAATGATATTTTTGATTAAAGAATTATAAATTATTATAATATTTCACCTTATTTAGAACATATTCTGTTTTTACAATGTTGGTAACTTAATGGCAAAAGGACCAAAGCAAAAACAAAGTATAAGATGATTAAATGAGATCAAATAGGCTGCAGAATAAGACATCTAAAAAATAGAATAAATTAAAATTCAACGTTTCCAGAACGCTTGGTCTTCTATATAATCGTAATATAAACTCACGTTTTAATATATCTACACCTCATCAATCAAATATATTATTTCTTCAAGAAAAATATTAATTACTGATGTTGATATTCTGCTTAGAGAGGAAATGTAAAAAGCAGATTAATTTCAAATTTGTGATGTAACACTCTTTTGATTTATAGCAAATACACAAGGTGTTGCAATCCGACAATTGACAAAAAGAAAACGAAATAGATTATAAAAACAAAAGTTTTATATGCAGACACGTGAATGTTTATTTAGCAACAGTTAGAGTTGCATACCATATTTTAAAATGAAACAGCCATCGCCAGCGACGACCATCTTAAGGCGGGCGCGAAATGACTCACATGCGTTGGCGACCATGTACTTGTCGATTGCGCCGATCGCCAAAACGATGGCAGCTTTCAAAGAGTCGACCATGTTGTGGGCGTGCTTGTTGGTCTTGACCGCGATAACGCCCAAGAAGTAATAGTCAAGTTGTTTGCAGTCTGGTATGGAGATGGCGGTCACATGTCCGGCAACCAATTGTTGAGCAGCCACGCCTGTGTCGCCTTGGCATTGTGTGCAGGAGCGGAGTCATGCTGAAAGACGTAATGGCGTCCAGCGGCGATCTTCTATATCCAGGGCTTCACTACGCTTCCCACCACCTCTTGGTAGATCATATCAGTGACTCTCAGGCCCGTTAGAAAGAATACTGAAGTTCTTTTCAGCTGAAAATTATTTCATCCACAATCAGATGAGCAACTAGCTGAACGACAGGTGGACATCGTGGAGGTTCTCGTCGTGAAGCATAAAATGTTTCCCTCCTCCGTCATGGTCTTTGGCGTCATCTCCAGCGAGGTGGATGTCATGACTCCGTTCTTCTTTCGTTTTCTTTTTGTCAAGTGTCGGTATGTACTGCAACACCCTGTCACTCCCTCAATGTTAAGCATAAAATATTTTACTAAATTGTCTATGCAATGGCTACAATAATCAAAGTTTAGAAATAAGAAAATTTATTTTCCAATATGCTATTAATAATAACAAAATAAAATGTATTAAAATTCTAGATGGCATTGTATATTAGTGTAGATTCTTCTGATAGTTACACGTTATGAATAGGAAATAAGAGAGTACATTATGTTTCCAGTTGTGCGGTCAATACTTTATGGCATTTTGAATATGTTTATTATAAAGTTAACTACGACAAAACGACATTCCAGTATCTTAATCATATCCATTAAGGGTATTTTAATATGATACTGTCTATAAGACAAACCCGTTTAAAGACTTTATATTCGCGGTCGGGGCTCTTACCGCAAATAAAAGCGTAGTATATTTTAATTATATAGCTGAATTAATTTTCAGTGTTACTGTAATTCTCCACCAATGATATGAATTTTAAATAGCTGTCTACTCATGAATAAAAACAGTGTAAAATACAGTATGATGTAACTCCGTTCTCGCTGTATTTCTAATTATATGCAGAAATTCGTAATTATGTTCTATTTAAACGTTTGCTTGTTGAAAACACACATCCATTTCTATGTCAGACTAACATTGACATAAAAATAATTTCAGCAGGAAATTTGATGAATTGTGGTCTGTCATATTTAATAAATATTTCGCGTATTTGCTTGAAATTGATAATGCCGTTTTAAATTTTAAATGCAAACAAATTTGTGGTTTCGTGGATTAATGAAATCTGTCAACCACTGCATCAGGAATAAAATGTAAGTTACTCAATTATATACTTTTGAATTTTGAGTAATTAAAAATATATAATTAGCACTTAAAATGTATTTGATTCTTGTTAATAGGTTTGAGGTGACACTCAGACAAACTATATATAATATTAAAATTGAATAGCATTTACTGAAGGACATGCATTTAATGGAATTAAAATGGTTCACGGCCTTCCACATTTCTGTCAAGTAACTGGTCAAATGTGAATTTGGTATATAACAGGCATTGCATTAATTATTGTTCAAATAACTTATCATCTACGTTTCGCAAACACACCTCTCAACAGAATTAGCAATTTCTATCCATTCATTTATAGTTATCTTATTTATACTCTACAAGTTATATGAACCAGCGATGCTCAGTTTTTTAGAGAAAATGGAAGCCTAAATATTTATTGTTTACACATTAATGGTCGCAGAACATTCCATTTTTTTCCTGAGCTTTTCCAGTTTTCCTCATACGTGATGAGCTTGAGTAAATTGATTATAGACCCGGTTCAATGAGTAATAAAAAAGTCAAATATAAGCGCTACAAGTTACAGAGAGTTGTGTGTATATATGATCACCTACGTCTTGGAGGCACATTAAAAGATACAAATCCTATATTATCCAACAATGAACTAAAACGCAAAAAGTAAAATTGCACAGACAAAAAATGGATTAGAACGACTGAAAACATTTTGGAAAAACTCAGACCAATGTAAATATCAAAAGATGGTGCGAAAATTAAAATTGTAGATTCTTATTGGATAAGAAATAGCAAATTGATTTCACATTGACTTAACAGGTAAAAAATGGGTTTACTGATCGATCCACTAACCTGACTAAATTTTACTACTTAACCACGCCCCCCTGACCGGTCAAATCAGTCAGTCTAACTGAAGCAGAATAGAGAGGACACGCTAAAATGTAACAAATTAATGTCAAGCATGACCGGAGACGTAAGGCCACGACTCATATTCGTTCTCCTTCTTCACTAGTGCTAATTTCTCATACTTCTTCTTCCCCATGCTCAAAGTTCTTGCAGTCAACGACTAAGAAGGGAACAACAACAACAACAACAAGATACTTCAATTGAAGACTAGAAATAAATTCGCTAAGTATTTCATTTATTGCTTTACCTTGTTTTTCTTATATTTTAGCTTTAAAATTAGCTTTCATTGAAAGTCAAGAGATTAAATTTAGTAATTCCATTATACACTGGCATATTTTAAACCGAAAGTATATTGATTGAAATCTAACTTTTTTCAGATTAAAAAAAAATTTAAACGTACCACCATTATCTTTAATGATCGACACATTTACGTAAACAGTAGCCCATTTCTGTTTTAAAAATCTGGGAAAAATAAAATATACGTCGCTGACACGTTACTGAATTCAATATTTTTAAATTAAATTTTACCTTTATCTGATTTCAAACTATTGTACTTGCTTACTGTCTGAAATATTAGGTAAAATCTTTTATCAGTTAGGGTATCCGTTGGTATCAGTGTTTATCTAGGGCGATGACAACCCAATTGATAGCCGGAATCTATCAAGAAGGCTAAGTAAGGATGCCGTACGCGACAAAAATATACGAACTTAATTTTTTATGTAAAAGAAGACAACCCTTGAATCACGTGACTTTTTAATCATAAATATCACGTACGGCCGCCCGTACAAACAAGGATGCGGGCAATCAAAATGCACGCTATTAAAAAGTTTTAATTATGTTAAGGACTGTCGGGCTTAATCATTTCTATTAAGCTTTAAATTTTTGATTAGTAATTGTTGTCTTCATGCAAGAATTACATACCCTAGCCGACCCAATAGAGGAAGAAATTTAAAAAATAATTTTGAAAATTTTTTATATCATTATAATAAAAAATTTAACAAAATGAAAATAATTATTGTAAAAATTAATTATTCATTGACATTCTTTTCTTTTCAGACAATGATATGCTTAATTTTTATTTTTCATAAAAGCAATCAGAAGTTTATACACATAAAAAATTGGCAAAGTTATTGTATTTTTTGCAATTCGGACCTGTTTTTTAGAAAGTCAAAGACTACTGAAGAAAAAAAACTGTTGGTTAGCATTTTCCAATAACTCCCGAATTTAATTATATTAGTCTTATTGCTGCCCGTTGTCGAATTTTTAAGCATTTCTGGAAATTAATTGGTGAGGGTAACATATGTAAAAATACTTTTACCAATATTATATACAGAATAATTATTTCAAAATTGATTTCACCCAATTATAAATAAGTCCTGAAATGTTCATTAAAATCCGACAATGATTTGATTTTTGCAAGAATTTCTAAATTAATGTGTCTTTCACGGTCAAAAAAGTGCATTGTGCAATATATGTATATTTTTTTAATTAATAAACGTTGCGTCAATTTAGGTCCCGCACGGACGTAAGAAGAAAAAAGAATTTCTACAAACACATTCGAACATTAGAAATAATTAAAAAATAAAAACAAATAATTAAAAAATGCTTTTATCTATCCTCTCAATGATAATATAAACATTTGGCCGATAAATCTTTGTTTTTATTTACTTTGGGGCCTTTTTACTTTATACTATGCTGTTTCTTCAGCAATTTGTTGGAGGTACCTATAGGTACCTCGGGTCAAATCGATAACAAAACAGCATAGTATGAATAAAAAAGTCCCAATCTTAATAAAACAATTTTTTCCTCCAAAATGTTTCTATTATTTTCAAAGTAATTTTTAATTAAATTTTAAACTTTTTAATCACTTCTAACATTTTCGAAATTTTGTCAGAATGTTTCATTTTGATTTGAGTTAGCGGCTAAGAATCGTTACGACTGTTTTACAATAGAAACGTGATGTTTGCATTACACCCTTTTTTTCGGTGACAAACACATTATTTTGGAAATTCTCGCAAAAATCAAATAAATGAAATTACTTTTGAAATTATTAATTTTTAAAAATCTTGATGAAATATTTTTTTTACCTTTGTTAAGCCCCCTTTACGTAAATTCATGCAATCGTAATAAATTTTATATTGGCTGCTAACTTTTGTTTTATTAGTTCAACGCATGTCTCATTGGGGAATATAAATTATCAATTTTCTTATTTTAAATTTGCAATCTTTATCTGAAAACCTTCTCCAAAGAGTAAAATACAAAATGCAATAAAACTTTGATATAATTTAATTTGAGAAGTTTATAATTGCTGGAATATATAATAACTATGGAGAACATTATACTCTGAAGAATAAAGTCGATTAATAATAAAATTTTAAAAGAATTGTTTTCATTTTGTAATATTATTACATAATATAATAATATATAACATTTTAACCATATTTTTAAAATCTTCAAAAATTGATTGCGAGTAGAATTTTTCGTTAAGAGCTGATGATTATATTGCCTATCTAAAATTGAAAAGTTTAATAAATATCGTTTGCAGAAATATTTTAAATTAATTAAAACATTTTTTTCGGAATTAAGTTCATTTTAATTAAGTACGATGTTCCATTTTATTAATTAAGATGTTCCATAGAAGTCATAAATGTTTCCATAAAAATTAAATTAGATATTTTTATATGCCTTAAACGTAATGATAACTTACTAATAAATAACATAATATAACTGTTCGGTTATTTCAATTTAATTCTTTCCCATTAAATCCAAAATATTTTAAAAGAAATATTAATTGTAAATTTTTATTTATTCAGCAATCATACTGAAGTGTCGGGCTATTAATCGAAAGTAAAATTCTATAAAATATTATATCATTTTTGAACATATGAAGTTAAATTTTTAATGTTACTATTTAGTTAAAAAACAAAAAAAAATTATGTTTTAACCTACGTGACATTTTGGCACGTGTGGTCGCCACTCTTTTAGCTTTCTTGACAAATTCTATCTGTCATATCTTTCGTTACACCATAACGCAGATAAAAGAGGGCTACAGGAGTTTTTTTTTAATTGTAAATCTCTGGAATTAAGCAATTATTACTTGATTGAAAACAGTTAAATGTAAGTTTGAATTTAAAAAAATGACTTAAATGTCTTGTCAGCTAGGTATATTTTATTTTTGCAAGATTTTTAAAAGAGAAATTTGGCTACTGTTTACGTACTTTTTACGTAATGTTTCGATCAATCAAAAATGGATGGAAATTTAAATTTCATTTTTTTCAATTCAGAAAAAGATTAGATTACAATCAATATGATTTCGGTTTAAAATACACCGCTGTAAGATAACCTATTGATTTTTAAAATTTAAATTTAAATTTAGGTAGCGAAAATGGGAGAAGGTACCTAGTTTAGCATGATCCAATTAGAGAAATATAGACGTTAGCCCTACAACATGAAAAATGCAAATAATGAAACATGAATAATTCGAATATTTAGATTACATTTTCTCTCTACTTTTACACGATTAATTGAAACGTCAAAACAAAGCTTGACTAAAATTCAGGGATAATTTTAATATGATGTCTTAAAATTACTAAACAACATGCAGTCTGAATTCATTATATAGTGTAACTACTCTTCATCTATTCTCAGTGAAATCTAACGAACAAAAATATATATTTTTTAATTATATATGTTGAAACATGGATAATCTAACCACTGCAGAAAAAAGAAAATAACATAATCATTTTCTCCGGGAAAATCCAAATTAAAGTTATCAAATGATTCTCGTAGATGGAGAATGAGAAAGGAAACTGTTGGAATATGCTCGAATTGATAACTAGAAAAAAAAAGGGAAAGTTTTTCAGTCGTTCCTCGATGGGACGTATACTGAAGATTGTTTTATTGAAGCAGTTATTTTATTTAGTAATACTCATATATTTAATCACATATTTTTTTCACATAATATTTGATCGCTAAATAGTACAATGAAATTAAAACTACTTTTCATTTTGTCAGATTTGTATGTACAGACTCCCTTCAAGTTCTCAGTTGTGGATGCGCAAGAGACGAGCAGATTTATATTTTCAAACGATTGTTTTTTCTTTAACGCTTTTATACTTGGGAAATAAATACTGTCTTCTCTTTTCTTAACCACTAGACATAGATTAAATAGACGTGCTGCATGGCAGATGGCCCATGAGGATACATCTCGCTGGCAAATTTTCTAAACATTCTTATCTCATTATGTGGTGAGACATTTCAATTGTTCTTTTCTGTTTCTAAATGTATGTGCACGTCTTGCTTCTATTCTCTCTAAAGCTTCGTCGCTTCTCACAAGTTTCAGTCATACTCTGCATTGTTCTCTAGAACCACATTCTCGTTAGCTCGAGTCTCTTAAAAATCTGTGATACATTACTTCAGCTTTAACTGATCTATAATTTATTTATTTTTCTTTCTTAGTAGTAATGATTTCCTGTTCCTAACAGCTTTGTTACTCTTCTGGAAGACATCATTAGCCATCCTAGTGCATCATCACATTTCTAGGTCGCATTTTCCGTCTTCTGGTAAAACACTTGTTTGGTATCTAGAAATATTAATTCACATATTAGTCGTTGCTTTTTGCTGACATTAAATGAAATTTATGAATTATTCTATTACAGATACAAATGCGAAAAAGTTATTGAAATATGTACATATCTATAAATCTTCGACCTAATCACACACACACATATACACACACATACACACACGAAGGTGTATTTATATGTGAGTGTGTGTGTGTGAGTATTTTTTGTGTGTGCATGTGATTGTATGTGTGTGTGTGTGTGCTTGTGCCTTGATGCGGTTGCAAATAGAATCAAATTTATAATAAAATGTTTACAAAAAATAAAGATTTCTTATCTTAGGTTTGAATATTGAACAGGATTAACAGATTAATACTGAACATATTTGAAAAGACTTAACGATATTTTTAAATCTGTTAATATAATGAAAATCAAGAGAAACAATTTAGGTAAAAACTTTAGCAAACAAACAAAATAAAATGGTACTTCATTTAGCTGTGTTAAATTATCCGATATGCAGAATAGATTTCACCCTAATGCTATTTTTTGCTTCAATAATCGTTACAACTCACAAACAAATATCATTACAAATAACCCCATAGTTACATTGCAGTAAGAAAAAAAAATTAAATATTATGAAATCAATCTTCCTTCGTATATTTCGACATCCATAACTATTGAATTAACACTGAAGGAAATGTAGTTTTCGTCAATTACGGAAATTAGAAAGAGTTCTTAATTTTAAAGATCATAATTAGTATAGATTCAAACAATACTTGTATTAATTTATAATATTTATTAGACAAATTAACTGCTTGAAAACTCCGATTTCTTTTCCATACAAACTTAGGATTTAAGTTTTTTACATTTTTGTGTAAAAAAAGATTCGATCTGCGAAATATTACATAAAATACATATCGAATTAATTAGGTTATTTTGAACTTTAGTTTGTATCTTTACTTGAATTAATGCAAATGTGTTTACTTTGATCTTGTTGTGGTATAAATTTACTGCATTTAGAAATATTTCTTTTCAGGAAATGACTTTGTGTTTGTTTATATATCAATATTTTTATTCAGTTAAAATTAAGATTTACTTCTTGTAATTGCAATGAACAATCTACCCAAACATTATGACATCAATGCTTTTTGCTCTATATCAAATCTAATCTGATTATTCATCATGAAAGATTCACATTATTTCAACCAATTCTCTCTTAGAAATCCAAATATGCCACCAAATTTTTATGGGTTATAGAGAGTGAAAAATATCCGAAGCCTTTAAGGAGAAGATATATCGGTAAAAAACAGAAATCAGAGAGACATGAAGTAGTAATTGCCGATTCACTTAAATATTTTAACACAGTATGTGGTATGGAATATAGTTACAGGATGTACTTTTGAAATATGTGAAATGCAAGAAAAAAAGGAAGCAAAAACTATTCGAATAGAAATTACCACCACATTTATTTACTTCAACAATAGAAGGATGAGACATCGTTGCAAATTTAGTAATAGACATAAATACCTGCTGTTCAGTTACAAGAGAAAAAAGCTCATTAGAAAAATTGCCTGAAGATATTTGTAGAAAAGAAAGAGGAAAACCATATCCCAGGGCTCTGGAAAAATGACTGGCATCAAAATATCGTGTCAGGATCGAATACATTTAAATCCGGTTTATAATCTTTTCAAGAATAATGAGAAATAGAGATGGAAAAATCAAAAAATAGGGTATCGATATTCAATGCATGGTCGTAAATTGATAAATATGTGAGATGAAAACTGAAGTCCCTTTAAGAATCAGTACACACATTCTTTTATTATGTTTGATAACTCTGACGTATAAAAAATAAATATTAATGTGTTGCATGAGGGAAAATTATAGTTTACTCATTAAAATATACAAAAATATTACTTAAATGAAACCGGGATACATCAAGCAAACTGTCCGCCTTTCGCTTTCACACCTTAATTGAGCACACTGGAAGAATGGTAGATTTTGAAAAAAACAATAGCTACTCTAGCATCTACGCATCGCTCAATCAGTGATGAATGAAGCACTCTAACTATTGACGATGATACTTCATACGCTAAAAATCTGCATCCTTCTACCGAGCGCCAATAGCTCAGGAGTATATTCACCGACTGACGACAATTCGGTCCGGTTCCAATTCTGGGTAAAAACAATCCGATGTCTAAATGTACTGACACCAAAAAAAAACAATAAATGTTAATATAAACATATATCCAAATAGCCATCACCGTAACGAAACTGTATAAAATGTTCACTGCCTTCTTTTCCAATCGCACGAAAGAGCCTGGTGATAGACCAGGAGAATTTAGCATGCAGCCAGACGGTGTCGAATCGTTTGGCAGACCCCCATAATGGTTTGATGAATTGTCTCTGCGTTATTAATGACTTCAATATAAATGTGTCTTTTTAAGTATATCACAGACAAAAATCTATAGGATTAATTTCAAGGAAACTTGCTGGTATGGTCTTCACGTACCTATCCATTTTGTTATACGTTTCACCTAGTGCATCACAAACAATGTGATTTAAATGTACTGTATCACAGTCCGTACAAAAGTATATCCTCTAGCAGGTCTGGATATCCGTTCCCAATAAAGTCCCTGTAGACATCACCTATAAGACATGCTGAATCTACCTGACAGTCAGCAAAATTCCAGGCCACACATTAATTGTCAGCAGATACTGGTGTTAGCC
The DNA here is from genome assembly GCA_037127315.1 of Ascarosepion bandense. Taxonomy (NCBI): domain Eukaryota; kingdom Metazoa; phylum Mollusca; class Cephalopoda; order Sepiida; family Sepiidae; genus Ascarosepion; species Ascarosepion bandense. The sequence continues at coordinate 2,291,932 of JBBBDQ010000261.1, forward strand.
TGCATTGTACAATGTGGATTCTGATCTGCCTAGAAATGTTGGTTGTGCAAATTCACTATTCCATCTCTTCTAAATTTTGCTTGATCAGTGAACAAAATGAAGAGACAAAAATAAGTTTGTCAGTGTGTTTAATAAAATGTATTCAAAAGTTATCAAATGTAAAACCAAAGAAAGACCATGCATATGCTGCAAATAATACGGATAAAAGTGCCGCTGCTGAGGTTCTGTCTATGCGCTATTACGAGGTGTACAACAATATAGGTCTCACTTGAAGTCTGATGATACCTAGATTCTTCACGAAAGCCTGTAGAATGTATATTTCGTGGTCAGGTGAGTCAGTAGATCTCGGAATTTTACTACGTATAATTTGTATTGTCATGGTTCCTGCCTCAGGAATGCGATGATAAAATTAGCAAAATTTAGATAAAACAGCACCTTCCGTCGCGAAACGTGATCTGATACAACCTTGCAGTCTCACGTCTATTACTGTTTGCACGAACAAAATTAATGTTATGATATTCTGCTCAAGATATGAATTCCTGGATTTTAAAACTAAAGACTTTTTAGTT